>PPMA02000059.1:0-53404 GCA_003707865.2 Komagataea pratensis
GACATTCAGACGAGCTTTTCTTCGAATCTGTTAGAAAACAGCCTTAAATCATTTCCCCAGAAAGACAAGGAGAACTATTTAGTCAAGGGAGGATTTCTACAATCAGAAAGAACACAGCCGAGTGGATCACGGCAATAGAAGAGAACAAAAATCACACATTGGGTTGGTTGGATGATGACAGTATCAGGTTCCTTTCGCAGGCGATCATGGTGTTCTTGCTGGCTGATTTTACAGGAATTCACAGAAGCACCGACATCCAAATCAAACCCAGTACCATTTCTTATACGTGGAAGCGAGGACACACCGATTAATGTCAAACTTGAAATGTGTGATGATGATGTGCAGAATAATGAATATTCCGGACTAATGAAAGATTTCTATTTCTTTCACATGTCAGTTGTTTTGGAATTTGCAGTCACATTGCGATAAATTAGTATCAGAGTTGGGTTGGGAGATCAATGAGCAATTCAAAGAGCAACTGACGAAATAATGGAAGCCTAAAGGTGTTGATCCATCGTTGATAAATAAGAAAAAGTTCGTATTGAAGATATTTAGATTTTCTTGATGGTTCTTTTGCATTAAAGTATTTGCAAGTTGAGTTTCAAGAAGTTGTGGATGATACCGCCCAACCAAAAGAAGACATCAATGGGAGTCAAGATGTTATAAGGGTTTCCCCAAGTTCTGGGAAGATCCAGAGAGACTTGTGTCTTATGGCGACATCTTCAATAGTAATCTGTGTATTTGGCATGGGAAGAATGATATCGATCCTAGCCCACACTACCATAAGTTCATCAAGGATTCATATTATGTTGCTTTGGAAAAGGTCGAGGGGAATCTTATGGACCGTGAGGTGACATATGATGAAGGAAAGAAACTGGTTGAAGTTTTTCAGATTTTGTATAAAGATGTTGAGTTCAGAGAGGGTCAGGACCCGAAGGTGACTGTGGTTGATTCTGGTCTTGGTAGGTTCCTCAAAGACCTAAAGTTAGGTGGATTGACCGGCCAACTTGTCAGGTTTTATTTGGATGATGTGATAACCAGACTATGGTATCAGTTTGAATATGGTCCACTGGGCAGTGATGCAGAAAACTTGAGACTCAAACTGTTGTGTGATTATGATATGTATTTTGCTACCCGCCACCCTCAAAATTGATGATTCTTGGTTTCTTGAGAACCTCCTACCAGATAATTCGATTGCTAAGTTACATTACATCGTCTGTGGTGTAGTATCAAATTTCCCGAATTTCCATCTTTGACACTTTGACAATTTCGAAAACAAATGCATTTCACCCCGTAAACACACAAAACACACGCATTCCAAACCGCCAAATGACCATTGGCTTTCTGCCCGGAGAACCTAACAGGAGCCCACAGGCAGTTGCTCACTCCACCTGGAAAAAGTCCCCTGTTTTAGCCTACTGCTCGGGGAACAACCTCGTCATCTTAGCCCATGATTTGGCATATCTTCAGACAATATACCTGGACACAGACGCCTTCGCTGTGGACATCAATGCCGAAAATGGACTCATTGCTGTTGCTGTGGGAAGTCAGGTGCACATTTATGAACCAATGAACGAGTTCATGACGATTCCGAGATGGCAATATCTCACGAAATTGGCACTTGATGATTATGATGGATCTCATGTCAATGCCTTGAGTTGGGGGTCGAACAATGAAATTATTGTCGGTTCTGATTATATGACACTATGGCAAGTGAAGAAGGACTTTGGTGTTCCTAAACCACATATCTTATGGTCGCTGATTCAAGCGAGCCCTGTTCATTTGGTCAAGATATCACAAGACTCCACGGCAATTGCAAGTTGTTCAAAACATGATAAGTTATTGAAGTTGTGGAACAGGTTAAGTTTTGGCGAGAATCCCACGTTTGAATTGACATACCTGCATCACACATCCACAATCACTACAATACGGTGGAAGATACCCAATGAAGATTTTGGTAAAGACTATGCTAACATCTTATATTCTGTCTCAGATGATCAGATACTGAGGGCATGGGCCAGTTATAATTATGGCAACATTCAACACAATCATGTGACAGCCTCATTAGATTTGACAGCAGATGAGAAATTAGGAAAGAAATTTGTTGTGGTTATTGATGATCGTGTTGTTACTACTTCATTAAAGCATGCAATCCAAAAGATATCTAAGGAAGAGATAATAGATCTACGAACCAAGAGTCAACCAGATTTGGTTTTAGTCATCAGTGAGAACGCTGATATCGAGGTATTTGCAATAGAAAACTTATCATGGATTCCACCAAAGGGAGCATCTTTCAAGCCTTTGAAGAAGCTAAGGTTCACACCTGATACATTCACGAAGAATCCGGAGTTCATAAACTTCGCTGAAGTTTTGAATGATCCACAAAATGAAATATCGTTGATAGTCCATGATATGAATGGAATGATCAGAAACATTAAATTTGATCTAAATTTCCTACTCACAGATAATGATATTCCGATAGGTAAATTGGCACATAAGTTAACTGGTCACAACAAATCAATTCAAAAGATCATTAGAACAAGTGATGGTGAAGCCATGATAACAACATCAAGATTTGAAGAAAATTGTATTTGGATTCCACAAAACTTGGTGGATCAAGTCACGTTAAAGAAGAAATCTATTATTAGAACGCCTGATCCTATCCTGAAAGCTGTTATTTTTGAAGAGGGTAATATTTTATTGACAATCACAGGTACTGATCTAATATTATGGGATACTTCTACAAAATGTGCAAAAGAGTTAGACGTCCACAAACTCACACATCATCAAAATCCAATTTTCTTTACTTCAGTCCCATTGAAAGAGCATGATCATTTGAAACATTATGTCATTGCCGTTTACAAAGATTTTACTAAAGCTTGCATCATCATTAATACCAAAATCCAACAATTTCAAGTCGATGACCTACCTATCGATTACAGTGATATCCATCTAATTGCACCAATTGATTCAGTTGGCCAGAAATTCCAAGGTGATCGTCCTATCATCTCAACAATTAATGCTAACGGTGTTTTGAAGTGTTATGCTGGTGAAGTTCAAGATGATAGAATTACATGGAAGTTATCAAATGACTTGGATTCTGAAATTGTTGATAGTTCATACATCAGGGGCTCATCTATCTCTAAATTTGCAATAGTTGATGCCTCTAAATTAGGATTAACAATTTGGGATTTGAATAGAAATGTTCTAGAATATGAAGAAATTTTTGAAAATCCAATTAGAGATATTGATTGGACATGTACTGATAACAATCAAAGTATCCTTGCTGTTGGTTTCCAGGATTATTCATTATTATACACACAACAAAGGTATGATTATACTAATAACACCCCAACTTTTCAAGTCATTAAGAAAATTGATATCAAGAATTTCACAACTCATAGTATCGGTGATTCAATTTGGTTGAAAGATGGTACTTTAGTTATTGCTGCAGGTAATCAAATGTTCGTATCTGATAAACAATTGGATCTGGTTAATGATAAATTCACAAGAAAATCTATTGGTTCAAGAAATATTGTCACTAATGATATTTTCAACTTGAGTGCAGTTCTAAATGGTTGTTTGCCATTATATCATCCTCAATTCATTATTCAATTGTTATTCCAAGGAAAGGTTGAGACTGCTAAAGAGATTCTATTGAGATTATTCCTAAAAGTCAGAGAATTGGAAATGAAAGGTGAAGATATTGATGTGCTAGGTTCCACTCTTGGCTTCAACATCTTCAAATTATTTGAGGACCAGTATGATAATTCAGATTGTCGTGATTTTGATGAACCTTATAATGTCTTCAATGGTAAAATATCTGAATTGTTGAAGGAAAAGTTGACCAAGTATTCATTGCCTTATTTGACAAGGCATCAACAGATCACGTTGTTAAGTACGATTGAGACCATTGAAACCATTGATCAAAATGTCTTGAGTTTAGATGATAATGGCTTGAGATTCTATCTTGGTGTTAAATTATTCCAATTGCATAAAGGTGGTGCTCAAAAGAAATTAACAATGAGAGATATCAATTGGGCATTACATAGTGAAAACAAAGAATTACTATTACAATCAATTGAATCCTCTATCAAAGACAGAAAATTCACATGGCAAATTGCTAAAGATTATGGTATTGTATATTGGGTGAAGTTTGATGAATTATTGAAAACATTTGAAACAATTGCAAGAAATGAATTCACGTTACCAGAAAGAAGAGATCCTAGTACTTGTTCCATCTATTACTTAGCATTGAAAAAGAAGCAGATCTTGTTAGGATTATGGAGAACTTCAGTTGGCCATCCTGAACAACAAAAGATGTTGAATTTTCTAAAGAATGATTTCAAAGAACAAAGGTGGAGATCAGCGGCATTGAAAAACGCTTTTGTGTTGCTAAGTAAACATCGATATATGGATGCGGCATGTTTTTTCTTATTAGCAGATTCTTTAAAAGATTCAGTGAATGTTTTGATTAAACAGGTTAAAGATCTGGATTTGGCTCTCGCAGTTTGTTGTATTTATGAAGGTAATAATGGTCCAGTTTTGAAAAATATCTTGACTGAGCATGTTCTGTCATTGGCTGTTTCTAATGGTGATAGATGGACCACAAGTTATATTTATTGGAAACTGAAAGATAAGTCAAGAGCTATCCAGAGTTTGGTTAAATCGCCAGTTGAATTGATTTCAGAAGAAGAAAGATCAAAGATCACTCTAACTGAGAAATCTAAGTCATTTTTGGAAGATGATCCGCTATTGATTGTTCTTTATAAGAATTTGAGAGAAAAGAATCTACATTATTTCCATGGTTCATTAGAAATCCCATCGAAGGTTGAATTTGGTTTCATTTTACGAGTTTGCAACATCTATACCAGAATGGGGTGTGATTATCTATCAGTTGGATTATTGAAGAATTGGAACTTCCTGAAACACGACGAACTGGTAAAGAAACCGAAGACTTCCAATAATGTTCCAACCTCCCCAACTTCAAATAAGCCAAGTGCATTAGAAAGATACGGGTTATCACCTATCATCAGAAGAAGATCCAGTTTATTAACAGATGATAGAGAAACATTCATCAATAAACATCAAAATGATCTACATCATGAAAGTCAAGAGAATAGCAATCTAAGTATCTTGGAGAAATATGGACTGGCTTCTAATTCTATCAATAGACAAGACGAATTGAAAGATGATCATAACAAACCACCAGTGAGGAAAACACCACCACCTCAAGATGCTTTCAAGGAGCCAGATATGAGTGCGTTTGATTTTGGATTTTGATAGCATTGCTGTACATATAGGCTACACATTTCATATTCAGATACAGCTTCGATGATTGATCTTTGTCTGTAGACAGCTGCAGTTTTTGGGATTGTGCGGTGTCACCTCTGCTTCGATAACAGACTGCTTATATATTAGCATCTGCTTAAGCACTGATCGTAGTTGGACTTTGAAATTCCATTGTAAAGGGCGGTCCTTCAAAGAACTACACACTCTGTCACTCAAAAGTTGTTTAGAGGCCAGGTAGCAAGTTCATGGGTAATAATTGGAAAATTGTGATTGATCATAGGTTGGCTACGTTTGAAACATCAGTTGTTGACACTGTCAAGGTCGTTCCTCCACTTTCCTAAATAGGGCGATCCCCATCAGGTTTACTGTTTTAAATTTTAACTGTACACTTCTGTGGCAGCAGCAGTGTTTTCTTGTATTTGGCACCTTTGTTCGATTTTCTACTGTGGCATAATAAATCAGATTGGAATGGAAATTTAACCAGGTACTAAAACATGATGGCTCTGAAAAACAATTGACATAAAAGGAAGTACTTCCCTTCGAAGTGGCGAGTCAGCTCGACATTGGGAAACCAGAAACCATTCTCTTACACAGCCATGTCCTACACTCTAGTCACCGGTGCCAACGGGTACATCGCCAGTCATATCATCAACGTCCTTCTAACTGAAGGCAAGAAGGTCATTGGAACCGTTCGTTCTTTCAATAAGGCGGCAAATCTAATCTCCAAGTTCACCAGGGAGTTCAAATCTGGCCAACTGAAGTTTGTTGAGGTTGATTTCGAAGATCGTGATACTTTAGAAGCTATTTTCAAGAAGCATGGCAAAGATATCCAGAATGTGATCCATCCTGCTCAAAACTTCGGTAGGAATGCCACTGATGCTGCTGGTTTCGACAAGGAAATCATCCAATACACCAAAAAGTCGCTAGATAGTCTCATTGACATTGTGGAGTCTTCAGATGCACCAATTGAAAGATTTGTCTATTTCTCCACTTCTGTTGCTGTCAGAGGTGTCGATTATGATCATTCTCATACGTTCACGGAGGCTGATTTCCCAGAATTATCCTACGAAGAAGCTAAAACTGGCTCGTTGAAAGCATACACGTATGCCAAAGTTCAGGCCGAAAGGAAAGTTCTTGCTTTGAAATCTAACAGAGGTATCCAGTACAAGATTGTTGTTCCTCCAACTGTGATTGGTCCTCCTTTGACCGTGTGGAATAACACGGATTCATTTGATTCCAACAATCGTTATTTCTACGAGATCTTCAAAGGTGAAAAGCCAGGACGCAGTATTGAATGGTGGGCAGATGTTAGAAGCATTGCTAGTGCTGCTGCTCAGGCAAGTGATAAGACTAAACTACCAGGTACTGAGAATAACAGATATGTGATTGTTGATGGAAATGAAACTTATTATGATTCTATCCCTGTCTTATTGAAACATTTTAAAGATTCCAATCCAGGAAACTGGGAAGATTTGATTAAAGTTGGTGAAGAAGTTGACAAAGATAGAGAAATCGCAAAGAGAGACTTTTCCATCACTGAATCGGAGATCAAGCATACACCAATCACTTTCGAAGACTCAGTCTCACAAACTGTCAATCTATTCTCACGAATTCCTAAATAGATTAAATGAATCGTATATTTCCTCTAAAACAATGACTTTGATGCTAATTTCTGTACGTTTTTCCACTTTCTCTCATACGAACTGTGGAGACATAGCCCATGGAACAAAAAGGTATAAGCAACACTAATCATAGTCATCACCACATACACACAATACAATAAATCATCAATCAACCACAGCATGAGTGAATCTGCATCAAATCCAAAATACTTGAGTATTATTGGACTGAAACCTTCCTTAATTATCGAATAATCATCAAATTTGACAAAAGTGTGGAGAAAGTGATTCTGATCTATTGGGATCCTGAAGAACTTCATGAGATCGTATATGCTATAAACGATGAATATTGGGAATATTATAGGAAGTGTCTCTCTTAGAAAGACACCGATGTTGTTTTTTCTTAACATATAATGTGGAGTTTGATAAGGTAAAAATCACAACTCTTTTTAGTGGATTTCGATATCGTTTAGTGCCAAAGGGTGTGATAAGGGGATCCGACTTATTCTAGGTGATTTCCTCGGAGGATGTGAATATTCAGTGTGATTGCAACTCTTTGAGCAACTTTAAGGAAAGAATAGAAAGTTGAATGCTCTGAAATCCACCAATTTTGGAACTTGCACTTGGTCCCTTCTCCTATTCTTTATGTAGCATGTATATACGCGTCGTGGGCCTACCGGAAAAGAAGGTTTCAACTTTTAGTAATGCTGACGTTTATTTCTCATTTACAATTGGATCCATTATCCTTTATACACTCGTTTCATAAGCTCATTAAGTTGGTGATTCCCGTGATGGCCTCATGTGCCCTCAGTATCCATAATGGAATCCATCTACCGAAATAACTGAGGAATCGGGCACCGGTACCGCAATACTTAACGGAAGGGTTGCTATTGCTATAAATCAGATCAAAGATCAAATGATGTAATTTTCTTAGTGGTTCTCCTCTTATTCCAAACGCTTTCTTGTTGTTGTTATTTGAAGTGATATGAATAGATCCAAGTTTTAAATTAGTGATGTTTAAGTTCTCATAATCATTGGCTAAATTCTCACATATGGATTCGATGAATGAAGTGATGATGTTTTCAGTTGAATGATATGGGACTTTCAAATTGTTTGATAATGTTGGTGTGATGAAGATGATATTTGAATCATGTTTTTCTGCGATTCCAATCAATCCATTATTCAGCAAGTTTAATGGTAATAAAACTTCTGATTCAATAGTACTGTCCCAAATAGTTGGAGGTATTGAATGGAGAGCACCGGTTGGGAAGTATAAATCTGGGATGAATATTATACCAGAAAGTGTCAATTTATTTGGTTCTGCTCCTTGAAATGGGATATGTTCTGAACTCAACAAATAATCAAATTTAGATATCTGTTCACTATTGAAATCATTGTTCTTGAAATCAGATGAAACTATCAAACTCTTGATATCTTGAATTGCTTCATTTGAGAAAAATTTCAAATCTGCCTTTGAATTGGTAGATGTAATGTAGACGATGAACCCCCTGGTTTCTAAATCATGTGCAATGAATCTGGTTAATGGTTCAACAACAGATCCAACAATCAAAACAACACCTTTTCTTGCACCATTTGGTAATCTTTCCGCTCTTCTTCTGATCTTAGTGCTTCTTGCTTGTAGAAGATACAATCCAGATAATCCAAGAGCTAACACAATAGAACTCATGCTTAATTTATGCGTCTTAGTGAAATCTCTTATACCAACAGCATGTACTACCCAAAAACTTGTATTTTCAATGGGAATCTCTGGTTCTTCTGGAGTTTTGGTAACACAACTGGAGTACAGACTATTAACTGTATTGGACACACTCTGTGATGCGTATTGAGATTGATCCTTCACGTAATTCGCCGATTTCACAGCATAACGTGAGACGTACTGACCCCAGTAATAAACGGTGTCAAACGTTCTGTCCACTGGATCCATCACTGCGCAGATAACTGTTTCAGTGTAAACAAATCAACTCGATAAAAAGTGTCAACTAAATCATTTTTATCCTTATGGCAAACTCCGCCAGCGACTCCTAACCAAATCCGGCTCTCCGAAAAATCCGCAAATTCGCGAATTAGGTTCTCGGATTTTGAAATAGCCACTTTATGCCTCTCGCATTGTCTGAAACAGTCACAGGGAAAACCCTTTCACATATTTAATAAAAACCATAGAAAATGGGTATCAATAATCCCGTCCCTAGAAGTTTGAAGAGCGAGACGAAGTACGTATCCGGTCTATTTGCAGTGCTGGCTTTTCCCTGGCAGAATTGGGTCCCCCGGTTGCTGATTTGGTCGTTTATCTCCTTATCCGCTTTGTTAAGGATACCCATCTCAACCAGGCAATTGCCTCCGCACAGATCCACCAATGCACTGATGCACCACAGGACCACATACTAACCACCACTATCAACAGAAAGGCGGCAAAGATCTTGTCCTCCTTCGTCAAGCCAAACCAGATGCTTGGTGTTGATCAAGTCATCCCTCCAGAAATCCTTCAAAACGCAAAAGGTTTGGCCGTTTTCACTGTTTTGAAAGCTGGGTTCTTGTTCTCAGGTAGAGCTGGTTCCGGTGTCATTGTCGCCAGATTACCTGATGGTTCTTGGTCTCCACCTTCTGCTATTGTCACTGGTGGTGCTGGTGCCGGTGGTCAAATCGGGTTCGAATTGACCGATTTTGTTTATATTTTGAACACTGAAGATGCTGTCAAATCATTTGCACAAGCTGGGTCCATAACGTTGGGTGGTAACATCTCCTTGGCTGCTGGTCCATTGGGTAGAAATGCTGAAGCTGGTGGTTCTGCCTCTTTGAAATCGGTTGCTGCTATTTTTGCATATTCTAAGACTAAAGGTTTATTTGCAGGTGTTTCTTTAGAAGGTTCAGCAATCATTGAAAGAAGAGAAGCAAATAGAAAATTTTATGGTAATAACTGCAAGGCAAGACAAATCTTATCTGGACAAGTTGATGCTCCTCCAGAATGTGACATCTTGTTTAGAATCTTAGAATCAAGAGCCTTCACTAAGAGAAGGGCAGGTGATTATTACGATGACAATGATGACTACTATAATGATATTCCAGATTCTTTCTCTACAGATTCAGAATCAGTGCAGAACTATTCAAGAAGTTCAAGAGCTGGGAGTTATTCAAGAAATCCACCATCAAGAAAACCAATACCATCGAAAAAAAGAGACTATTCTGATGAAGATAATGATGATTTCTCAGACGACGATGAAAATTATTATAGAAGAGCAAGAGAAAACACATCAAGAAGTCAAACAGGTGGCTCAAGATCCACAAGAAATACATCTTGGGAAGACGACGTTTATGACAGTTATGATTCAAGAAGAAGCCCTAAAAATGGTACTACCTCTCCAGATGTTGATGATTTAGATAGACGTTTCAGAAAATCCAACTTGAGTGATGCTCCTTCAAGACCAAGCTCTGATAAGCCTTCCTTCGGTGGTGCCAATAAACCATCCACTCCAAGACAGCCAAAGGCTATTGCTTTATACACTTTTGAAGGTGAACAATCTGGTGATTTACCGTTTAGAAAAGGTGATGTTATAACCATTGTCAAGAAGTCTGATTCACAAGATGATTGGTGGACTGGTAAAGTCAACGGAAGAGAAGGTATCTTCCCTGCGAATTATGTTGAATTAGCTTGAATAAATAAACAATTGATTTGAGTTTGCTTATGTTAATTTATTCCCATGTACTACTACTAAAGACTACTGCTATAAAGTCTAAAAAATTGTTCTTTCTCTAATATACAAAGCTTCTTTTTGGTCTTTTCTTGATTTTAATATTTTTTTGGTCTTTTTGTGAGTTTTATATCGATCGTTGAAGCAAATAGTTTTGAGCTAATCAGACTCAGTTGTTGTTTTTATCTTTCAAATCCAAAAAGTTTAATAGTTTCAACCAACTTTTCTTTCAAAGCTTGTTCTGCCGTCGGATCAAATTCAACAGCTTTCAAGAATTCATAAACCTTCTCAGTATCATTTCCCCAACATGTATCAACAATGTACTGTATAATTCTCTTCAAGTTGTTTGGTCTGGTAGCAGCTGGATAAAGTAGGAAATCAATATGGTGTAAAGCATACCCTTGTAGCTTTCCAAAGGTCGATTCAGAAGATCTATTACTCTGCTTTTTGAATAAGTCATCTCTGAATGATGGGCTTCTAGATAATGAAACACTTGTATTGACTCTTGTTCCTTGATGACCATTTAATGGAGGTAAAACGGGAGCTTTTTGCCCGTGATGTGTAGTCTGGTGGCACTGAGGGGTTTGAGCATGAGCTTGAGGTGAATAGCAGTACGGTTGTGGCGATAATCCAATAGTTGAAGGATCTGGGAAACCAGTGGCCATATAACCAGAGTTGACTCTTGAGCTATTATTCGGAGGACGTGATGAGAATGGAATGTTGTTTGCTTTGGTTTGGGTGCTATTGGAATTATCCTGAGACACACTTACACTCCTTCTAAGCTGTTGTTTCTGCGGTAGGCCAGAACCTATATTCTTCTTCTCTAATGCACTCACAAGAATATAACCACAGATATTGATACCATTCAACTTGGCATTGACCTCCTTTGCATCTTGCTCATGCTCAAAATCGATATAACTGCAGTCTCTGAAATTGTTGGAGCTGTTAATTGAGTATCTCAAGATTCTACCTTGAAATGAATAGTTTCTCAAAAACAATTTGAAGAAGTTCTCATTCAAACCTTCTGGTAAATTGTAGAGGTAAAGCTTGTGTCTACTGGTAGTTGCATTGGATGGAATTGGAGTAGATTTTCTAACTTGGTGGTGGGTTTGTGCAGTGGATTCGTTTTGTTTAAATTTGGCAACTGGCCCTCTTTTTGCATTTTGATATAGTTGAAACTGACGATCAACCTTCTTCAACGCTTTTACACAAGTTAATCTTCTTCCCTTGTATAAAGTCTTGTGATAAGTTTCAACTGCATTGATTGCACTTTCATTTGCTTCAAAAGTCAATAAGCACCAAGATGATTTAAAATGTGGAACATTTTCCAAAAACACTTCAACGATTTTACCACAACTTGAAAATAACTTCAATACTTCAGTTTCTGAACAGTCAGCAGGTAACCCTTTGATATAAATCTCCTTGAAAGGCTCGGAATAGGAGAAGTTTGTGTTTGAGGCGGTGATGGATTGAGCAGAAGATTCGCCTTCAGCAGGATTGGTTGCTGTAACTGGTGATGGCTTGAAAGTTTCTGACTTTTTATGAATAACAGTATCCAAAGTCGTGGCAGGCTCATTCTTTCTTGAGACATAATCATCATCTTCCTTTGGAGATTTTGTTGACTGTCTTTGAGTATGCTCTCTTAGCTTCTTTGGAATATGAATGGCACAGTAAACCTTTGAACCATCAATGACTGAATCATTAACGTTCTTGACAAAATTTTCAGCAACCGTTTTACTTTCGAAGGAGATGAAACCTTGTTTCTTTTGTAAATTCAATTTGCAAGATAGAATTGTTCCGTATCTTTTGAACTTCTGATAAAATGAGCGCAAGGTCAAACCTTTAGTATTCAAGTTTGAAATGAAAACATTGGTCCCCAAGAACAGCTTATCTCTACCTTGTAGTGATTCCATTATTCTGATTTCTTTACCCAGTAACTTGGTATAATTCAACTCATCTAATGCCTGTTTTGACTCCTCTTGAGTCTCAAAATTGACGTAACCATAACCTAATGACTTCTTCGTATTTGGAGCATAACAAATCTTAACTGAAGATAACGATGGGTATTTCTTGAAATAGTTGTAAAGAGTCTCTTCTGTAACATCTGGATTCAAATCACCGACATACAAGGAGCAAAATTTGCTTGGTTTGACCACAGTAACCTTAACCAATTCAATTGAGTCATTACCGTGAGAACCTTGGTCAGTAGTAGTCTGAAATGACTTAGCCTCTGTGTGGATCTTGGTAGTGTCCACCATTGACGAGGTATCAACATTGACATTCTGGTTATTGCCATCTGAAGAACGATTAACAATATTCATTTGTTTGAAATCGTTAAACAAGTCATTCATACGGTCTCTTGATGCATTCAATGATATGGAGTTTAAGATGGAACTCTTGTTGGTCTGTGCTGGATTAACCATTATATTTGTTTTCTTGTGTTTTTTTTTATGTTTGTTGAATCGAACTGGTGTGTTTAATGAAGTGGTATCAAAATGCAGTCCTGATTGGTAAAAGAAGATAATTTGTGGGTTTTATATTCCAAAATTGTGGGTCATATACGATTTAGTTTCGAGTTGATGTTTTGTGGTTGAAATCACAAACACGTAAAAATCGTAGGTTTTGTAGGTCATTTTCCAGGGGAATACCCAGAAACCCACATTGGAGAAGAAATTTTCATTGATAACAACAAATAACTATAGAAAGACAGGAAACTCCACAATTTTCAGTAATAATTTCGGCTGAAGGTGTGCTTATTCAGAAGAACTGACACAAAATGTTTTTTGTTTTGATTTCTCGATTTGGCAACCATGAAAAACTTGGCAGATTTGATCCAGTTCTACGAATCCTTACACTACTTTTCATTTCTATCATTTTCTGAATATATAAACTTTCTATACTGTATTTTCTATGTTTTCTTTAAGTCAGCTAACAACTCAAAATGTCTCTTCCGAACAAACCTCTCTTCATCCAGTCAAAGAACAACAAAACTCTGGTTCTCATACTGACGGATTGCAACCAATAGGACATTCTCCACAAGTACAAACCGTACAAATCTAAGACCAATGGATAACCTGGTAAATCAAAGACAGCTGAGTTTCCAATATAGGCCAATGAACCCAAATGCTTATATTGGAAAGGTTTAAAAATGACATTATCAATATCACCATCCAAAATCTCATGTGCAGTTAATGAAACTGAAGATTTTGCTAATTTGGATAATTTCTTACCTAAGTATTTACCTTGCTGATGAGCTCTTTGAGCAGTTGCTGGTAATGATGTAATTCTGGAATCAACTTCTTTCAGCAATGAAGCAACTTGATCAAATGCTAAATTACCAGTTCTTTCTGGATCAAAATCTGGGATAATATCATTCAATAGATTCAACGCTTCCGAAGCCTCTGGGTGTCTCTTTGCAATTTCATGACCTAATTCAAAAATTTCAGCGTAATTCAATTTCAAGTGTTTGATATCTCTTTCAGTAATGATTTCAGCTGATGAAATATGCTGTAGATGTTTATCAACAATATACTTACGAACATATTCAACAGTGTGATCGGCCAAGTCAGTTCTTAAAGTAGCACAATCACCGATAGCATAAACATCACCCATTGGAGCACCATAAACTCTCAAATGTGAATCTGTTTCAATCGCTCTTTTGTTTCTCTGTGATGTAGGTAATGATTGGACAACCTCTTTAGCTAATGGATTTTGAGCGACACCAGTAGACCATAAACATAAACCAAATGGTAATGATTTCAAAACTGGTTTACCAGTGTCTGGGTCAATTTGGTTGAAAATAACTTCATCAGGTAAGACTTTGACAACTCTTGAGTTGGTCAAGACATCAATAGTTTCTTTTCTGAATCTTTCAGTAGCATAAGATGAGATCTTTTCATCATAAGTATTCAAAATATTGGATCTTGATTGAATAACATGGACACTTAACTCCTGTCTCAAGATCTTTGGGTAAGTCTTTGGCAAATCTTCATTCAATAAATCAAACACTTCAGCAGCAAATTCAACACCGGTTGGACCACCACCACAAACAACAAAACTTAATAATTTTCTACGTTCTTCATCAGAAGTTGTTGGTAAACAGGCCTTTTCCAGGATAGATGTAATCTTTTTCTTAATACAAAGAGCATCTTCAGCGGTCTTCAATTTGTTACAGTATTGTAAGCCTTCGACACCATGAGTATTTGAATTGGAACCAACGGCAACGACTAATTTATCATAAGGGACATAAAACGCAACAGGGTTTCCTTGAGCATCATTTTGATGAACTTTGATTAATTTATCACTGAATTCAACTTTATCAGCACAAGCCTCCAGATAATGACCTCTCAAATCATGAACAATGTTCCTAATACTTTCAGTCAACGATTTGACTTCTAAGGTACCTGTAGCAGCGGATGGTAATAACGGAGTGAACAAAAAGTAATTAGTTGGGGAAATAACAGTCACGTCATAATCACCGTAAGAAAGATTCTTCAATAAGGCAACAGAACCCCAACCAGAACCCAAAACAACTAATTTTGGTTTGTAACGTAACTCCTCTTTCTCCTTAGAATCATAACTATCAAGATTCGACTTCAAGATCGGCAAGTTTTCAGGACCACCCTTTGGAGGATTTAAGGCCAATGAGTTGATCTTCAATTGATCTGGCAATTCTTCTGGCTTGTAAGTGGTGGCATCGTAAATGAAGAATGAAAGCAGTAAACCAGCTATGGTAGAAGTACCTAAACCAACAGCGACGATAGAGTATTTGAACAAGCGACCGATACGCGTGCTGTTCCAGAAGGTTCTTCTGGTCTGAGGAATTTCCTTTGGTTTGGCAACTTCAGTGACCTGCTGGACACCGTTGGATGAGAAGAATCTGTTGTGCAACCTAAAAGCAGGTGTCTTCAAAGCTGAAGAGACGAAGAAATCCGGCCTGATCTGGGTGGGCTTCTGAAGTAGGTGTTTGGTGGACACAGATCTGGCACCAAGAGCAGCGTGTCTCTGCGAGGAGCGCACTGTGTTTCGTAGGAGGAGCATCGTGCTGGATCTCTGATTGGCAAGCAGTCAATGATTGGTTTGGGAAAGCAGGCTATAAAATAATAATTTGCTAGTTTGTTTATGTCATGTTAGTGTAGGCAGACACTCGACCGAGGTGTCCTTCTAATCGCTCGGCTTGCCAGAAGGAGAGCCACGCAGAGCCGTTCGGTCCGGATCGGATTTTAGATTTACGTACTAAACTATTGACTCATTCTTATATATAGATAATAGGGTCTGGGGTTTCTCCCTTCTACCCCTCGGTCCTCCAAGTTCGAGTAACAAGATTAATGATTCTTCTTTGAAAATTGATTTCGACAACAACCTTCAATTAATATTTTTTTTTTCAACATGTACCAGTTTCTGGAATTTCTTTTTTTGAAAATTTTACGAGTGTATTTGTCTACGCAGCATTTCATGTGCAGAACCGCAGAACCTCAAGTAACGCGTAGATTAGAATTCTACAATGATCTCTTCAAATAGATTAATCTCTCCATTTGAGATGATCGGATCACTCTTTTTTTCAAAACAACATTATCAACATCAACCATATGAACAGCATCAGAGATTCTTAAAGTAGCATTCTGAAGATTTGTTAACCTAGACAAAGAAACGTACAACTGACCACGACTGAAGGCTGGAGGATTCAAATGAATACGGACTTTTCCACCAGAAGTTTGACCCCGAGATTTGTTGGTTGTCATTGAGAAGCACAAACTGAGTTCTATCAAAATCATGCAGACAGATATCATTAGCTTGGTGTTTCATTCTGATCTTAGGAAAGGTAACGTAACTTTCACTAGCAGGGTCACCTGTTAGGACTCTGCATGTCAAACTTTGGGGATTAACCTTTATAGCCATCATTATTGAAGCTGTTGGTTAACATATGAACATGTGGCAGTGGATTTGATGGTATATTGATGTTTTCTTGAAGAAGTTCTGATATTTCTGGTATTGCTTGCAGAAGCTTTGGCTGTCTTTCTTGATGGTATAAAATCGTCTTGATCCTCAAATGGATGAGTTGATGAGGTTATAATTGATTTAGGATTTGCACCATCGTTAATGATTGGTGAGTTTCTGTTTGCAGTAGCATTCAGGGTTTCACCATCAGTTGGAGTAGGTGTATTTTCCTGGGAAGAGTGTCTAGTGGCTTCCGAGGGTTTCTCATGTTCTTGGTCTTTTGCAGCGTTGTCATTTTTGTCGTTGCCTTGAGACTTTTCCATAGACTGGATGAGTATCTAGTTCATAGGATGATAATGCTTTGTACTCGAGCCACTTTTCATATTCAAAACCTAAAGCTGTAGCTTAAGCAGCTGCTGAACCAAAACTTTAGCCCTGCGGTTTCAATATCTTTGACCTTGGATTGAATTAAGTCGTTTGCGACTTGGACTGCAGCATCAAGACCAATAGAAGTTCTGTTCGAACCGAAGGGAAGACCAAATCGAAGAAGACTGTCCCCTTCGAAGAATTGATTTCCATAAGAGTTCAAAGTTATGAGTACCATTAGAGCGATTGATACTTGGTGATCATCTCGGCTGAGATTGATTGCTTTTCTCTTTCTCTAGTGAGCGCAGACTCAACAGTTGAGCTCATTGGTGGAGTCTTGAACGTGAGGATTTGGATGGCTGCTCTTTCGAGCCTTTTCTTCGGTTGAAGACTCTTACAGACTTATAATGTATTGCCAGCCTCGGACCTCCAGGCTCCAGAATTGATTTCATTGACACCCCATGGAGTTGGAGCTGAATTCGGTTCTTTGTTGGTTGATTTAACAGTGCTTGGTAGGTTCTGCAGGTTGACCGTTGACAGGGCCGTTTGGTTTTATTGTGCTTATGTAAGCGTGTTTGATCAATATTGGCTGACGAATCGATGCTGTTTTCTTCTGCTTCCAATCAATTGACCCCCGCTCTAGGAGGATTATCATCAATTGTTGCTGAAGCCCATGATTTGAGGATTCAGTTTCGTCTGGATGATTCGGTGCGTTATTGACGGCGTTTTCTCTCATTAAAGTCGGTGGTGGGTCTGGTCAAGTTCCACCGTCATCTGCTGTAACTTCTGCGATAGAAGTCATAGAAACTTGATTCAAGTGGGTATGCACTCTTACCGGCTATTTAAATGCTTTACTAGAATTAGTTTTGTCCCTGAGTCTCTGGGGAATCGATAGACAAATTTTTCGATTAGTTCAAAACTTTTACCCAATGTGGAAAATTATGTTCTTTTTACAAATAGAACTCGTCCTTGTTAGCTCAGTTGGTAGAGCGTTCGGCTTTTACAGTCAAGCAAAGGAAAGAAATTTCATTAGCGGAAGTTAACCGAAATGTCGGGGGTTCGAGCCCCCCATGAGGAGTTCTATTTTTTTTGTTTCAATTGTTTATGTTTGGTATTTTTGATTTCATTTCATTTATTTGACAGCTTTCCGTTGTTTTTGCTTCTGATATCTCATTATTGGCTACCCAGTTGTGACATCTGTCATGGGTAAACAGCTCCCCTTTTGGCACGCTCTTGAGTTGTCTGCCGGTTCACGGCCTGTTCTTCGTGAGAATGAGATCGATGTGCTTGTTGAAGAAGGCATTGGGTTGTATCAAGGGAAGGCAAAGATCCTGAAAAGACAGAACGGGAGATGCTATTTGACAAGTCAGCGAATAATCTACATTGACAACAAGAACCCAAAGAAGTACTCTCTTTCTATTGAACTGGATGACGTGCTGGACACCGAATACACTTCTAAATTCCTTAAATCATCACCAAAGATCATCATATTCTTCAAATCATTCAAATCAAAGACCGACTCCAAACCAATTCAGAAGAAGGCTAACATCAATTGGATTTGCCCAATCTGCTCATTCACTAATCTCATGCTACAAGATCTAAACTACAACAATCCAGAAGTCCTACCTGTTTGTGAGACTTGTGGTGTCAAAGCTGATAGAGAGCTAGTTGAACAGACTGTCAAGGAGTTCAGGATCAAGTCTGACAATCCCAAACCTTCAACACCAACGATCCCCAGTGCGAAATTGGAGCAAATATCATGCACTGCTTGTACTTTTCTTAATCATCCATCTTTGAGAAATTGTGAAATATGTGGTGCCAGTTTACCAATCAATGAGCAGAATATAGAGATTTTGAACAAACAAAAGATCTTTGATGATAGAGTCAAGATTGAGACTGAGACTGATGATGATCTGAGTGATGACGTCTTGTATATGAAGATTTCGTTTCATAACAAAGGTGACAAGGTCTTTTATAAGAAATTACAAGAAGTACTTGAGAAGTTCAATTGGGATAATTTGTTGAAGAAAGGGAAAGTTAATCAATCAGTTGTTTCCAAAAATGATAAGTTGATCCATGCTGAAAAGAAACAGTTATCATTTGGTATTCATTCAATCACACAACTACAAGAAATCAAAACTGAGAAGAACCAAGAGATCATTAACTCCTCATTGGATGATTTAGATGCACTTCTATCAAAAGCTGATGAGATTTCAGAATTAATTGATTCATTCAAGCAACTCAATAATGACAACTCCAACACGCCACTTTTTGATGATTCCAAAACAATATCAATAATTGAAACCATGAACAACTCTGATCCAAAATCGAAAAAGTTATACATTCAGGAGATGTCCAGAAAGATATCAGAGTTCTTAATCAATGATGGTATATTAGACGAACAAGGTGGTATCATAACTCTACTGGATCTTTATGCATTATTCAATCGTGGCAGAATTGGAGAAAATTTGATATCACCACAAGATTTATACGATGCCTGTTTAGAGTTCAAGAATTTGAGATTGCCACTACTCCTAAAACAAATCAATAAACTGCTTGTCATTCAAAAGAATACAGATAAACATAATTTGAATAAAATTATCAACGAAATCAAAACATTCATTGAAAATCATGGTGATACTGATATAAGTGATTTCAGATACTCAAATGTTTTGAAAGTTAGTGAATTCTTCAACTGGAGTTTGAATATTGCTGAAGAGTTTTTACAAATTGGATTGGATCTTGGTGAGTTGGCCATTGATAAACAAATTTTTGGTAAACATTATTATTTGACTTTGTTCATGACCAAATTAGACCAAGATTATGATAAGATCGGTAAAGAAAGAGGTCTAATCAAGAATATTGTGGAAGTATCAGTGGAACAACCAACTCAAGATCTTATCAACAAAATTCCTGATTTGAATGTTAATGAGATTATTGAAGCCAATAATGACAGCAGTGGTGAACAGAAACATAAATATTCAGATGAGTTGAAAGGTTTGATGTTTGCTACATGAATAATGACATAGATTAAATAATGATGATGTATTTCGTTCATTTTCTGCTTTCTTCATGATGAGGATGAATTCAAATTGTTTGTACTGATGATTCTAGGTAAATCAGTAATCTTGTGTAGGACGAATTCTTTTTCTTCCTTGAACGTGGAATTCTCATTGTTTTTATCCACTGGGTTGAAATTCTCTAGGAACAGTAACAACTTCTCTCTATTCTTGATTAAAATATCTTGAATTTGTTTAGTCTTCTTTGGATTAGCAACAAACAACTTGAAAATATTGAATCCTTCGAATTGCAGATTCTTTGACTTATCACTCAATAAGATCATTATCTGTTTCAAATTATCTGGACTATTAACATACTGAATCATGAATGAGTTATTGGCTCTTGAAAGAATCAACTGTGATAACAACTTGATGGATTGTCTCTTTGTAACATAATTGTTTGAACTAATCAACTTGTTGATATTCAAGATAAATTTATCTGGATTCTCTAATAGCCATTCTGAGGAGATCTTCTTATGATTTGTCAATAAATCACTCAAGACTTGGAAGCAATCTGTCATATTCTCAAAATTCCCAGCGTAACTGTACTGGAAGAACTTCCACATATCTGCATCATTCAATACGATCTTACACAATTGCTCAATCTTGATACAATCTTTCAATATTGAATTGGTTACCAAACATATCTCAGGTAATTCAGGGCCTTTAATCAACAAATGAAGGATCTTCTTGTTACTGACCAAATAATCAACAGTGGGTGATCTATTCCCAAACTGACGTCGTAGTAAAGTGGAAAACAACGTAACAACATCCTTTCTGGAATCAAACTCTAGAAACTGCAAATTGGACACTAAATAATATAACAGATCAGTCTGGTAGACTTCCTGGGCCAAACTGGCAATCAGATCAGGTTGCGGATCATTCTCTTCATCACCGTGCAGTATTATCTTGATCTGGGTCAGATAACGTGCAATGTCATCCTGGATTCTCCTCTTATCTGATGAGGGATTGTCGAACTTGATGACCTGCTCGTTTAAGGCGCGGACTAGATCAGTTGGTGTTTTGGGGTTTCTTTTGAACAAAAAGGCCATGATTTGGTGCTTTGGCGATTTGCCTAGTGTTATCTGGAATGCGGTGATGTGAATGGCAATTTCTGTAAACAATGAGTCTCCTGCGTGGTCTCGGGCTTTATATCTCTGATGGGGCTAGTCTCTGGTTTTTCTCAGATTTGTGGGTTTTGCACTGAAGGTTCGTTTCATGTTTTGGTTTTTGTGGCCTAAAAACACGCAGATCAAAAAAAAAAAAGACAAACGCGACCCACCAAAATTAGAACCTTCTATCGTAATTACAAATCCTATTCAAATCGAACGCTACAACTTTAAAGTTTAACATAACCTTTTCATCATTTTTATTAAAACTCTATAAACTTAAAATGTACACCAGACGTTTTGCTAATCAGCTTCTTCAACAACATAAGACCAGTCTTTGTAGGTTTCTTCACCATATTGAATAGCTTGAATCCATTGAGCAACTTGGTTGGTTAACTCACCATATTCCTTACCTGGTAATAATGGAACATTGATTAAATCACCGTGGAATCCGATTTCTTTGATTGGTGAAACAATAGCAGCAGTACCAGCACCGAAAGCTTCAACTAACTCACCTTCAGCAGAGCGTTCTTGAACTTCATAGATAGTGCAGTAACGTTCATTGATTTCCCATTCGTTTGGATCTAATCTGGTTCTAGCTAATTCTAAGATGGAATCTCTAGTGACACCTTCTAAGATAGTACCATCCAATGGAGCAGTGACTAATTCTTTCTTACCAGTCTTGGAATCTTTGAAGACAAAGAAGGCATTCATGGTACCAACTTCAGTGATGTTCTTTTCTTCACCGAATAACCATAAGTTTTGTTGGAAACCTCTTGAGGCGGCTTCTAATTGTGGTCTAATACCTGGCGCATAGTTACCACCTAATTTTTTGTCACCGGTACCACCTGGCCAAGCTCTAACAGCGTAATCAGTGGCTTCCAATCTAACAGCTCTGAAACCAGTGGAGTAGTATGGACCAACTGGGGAGGCAATCACGTATAATAAAGCATCAGTTGGAATACCAACACCTAAACCAGCAGTAGTACCAATTAAAGTAGGTCTTAGGTATAATGAGTAACCTTTTTCTTTTGGAACCAAATCTTTGTCTAGTTTGATCAGTTGACCAATACACTTGATCAATTCTTCAGATTCAAATTCAGGTAAGACGATTCTGTCAGCAGATTTGTTCATTCTTTCCATGTTCTTTTGTGGTCTGAAGATTCTAAGTTGGTTATTGGCATCTCTGTAAGCTTTCAAACCTTCGAATAACTCGAAAGAGTAGTGAAAGACACAAGCAGACGGATCAAGAACCAAAGGACCGTAAGGCTCGATCTTTGGAGCATCCCAACCGTTTTCTTTGCTCCATTGGATTTTCAACATGTGGTTAGTGAAGGATTGACCAAACACCAATTGATCATTTGGAAGTGGAGCCTTTGGGTCGGAGTGCTTGGTGATCACCAACTTAGAGGCGTCAAGAGGAGCTTGAGAACCAGTCGACATTTTCCTAATGCTGTTTAGCAAACTGAGACTTTTATTGTTCAGACCCAGCGACTTTAGCATATTTATACAGTAATAACACCGCACAAGGGGAATTGATGACTCTTTTTTGGCCTTTTCGAAAACGAGCAGTTTGTTTAAAAAATTCGATCCAAAAAGCCGGAATCGCTGAAACTTATAGCTCGCGGTTATCGTCTGTCGGGTTTTAGAGGCTTTTGACTCATCTACCGATAACAAACAAAATCGTAAGGCACACACACTGTTTGCACCTTCACCGGACCTATCATCTGGGTGCATAAACACCTAAAAAGTAAACAAGAAGCGACGGCTATCTTTTGGGCCTTATTGTTGCCTGTCCCAAATGTCCAAGACCTTGGTGCGAAAGTCTCTAAGAGACTCATTGAGACTCGTTTCTCAATCAGACTTGCATCACCAGTCGCAGAACATCCTCACGAGACTACAGTCCCTGAACTTACAGAATATTAGCAAGATAGCAGTTTATCTGAACTTTGACCACTCTGAGGTGAAGACTGATTCAATCATACAGAAACTGTTCGAGTTGAATAAAAGGGTCTTTCTGCCAAAAGTCGTCGATATCCACCCAGATGAGAAACGTTACGACAAGCACAAGTTTAAACTAGAGTTCTACGAGCTGAAATCATACAAAGACGTCCTGGAGTTGCAACCACAGGGTAAATTCAAGATCAGAGAGCCAAACTCTGGCTTTAATATAATGGATGATGATAACGGTTTCGATCTGATATTGTTACCTGGTTTGGCATTCGATAAAGAATGTTACAGAATGGGTCACGGTGCTGGTTTGTATGATGATTTCATCAAGAGACATAATACTAAGTTCAAAAGAACACCGTATCTGTTAGGGATTGGTCTACAGGAACAACTAGTTGATGAACTCCCATTAGAGGATCACGATGAAAAACTAGATGGACTAATAATAAATAAGGACTTCTATGGAACTGATCTATAGAAAATTTAAATAGCATCACAAGCATTCATTATTTTTTTAAGCGTTGAAATTTACCCATACTCTCAACTAAAAGTTTTCCTTTTGAGTCTTCAACTCTTCCAGTAACTTTACCATCTTCTGTCACTTTACTCTTTATTATTATGAAATTGTTTGCAAATGTAGGGAATCTGTACTTTAGTTCAATTCTATCTGTTTTGATTTTAGTTGGTTTATAATCATCCACAGCATCTATTCCAAACTTATAACTTGCAGCTCTTTTTAATACCTCATCTAAGATCGTGAACAGAATTCCACCATGGATCAAGAATGGATAGCCGCATAGTCTCTCACCAACGTGGATAATTGAAACAGTTTCTTTGGTCTTGTCATTGCAGAAGACGTATGGTTTGATAGCAATACCACCTGGGACACTCAATGTAGTTGACGAAAGATTGTAGTTGCCATCTAAATGTTGTGAATTCTCATCAATGTAATTCCAAGCTCTGATGAATCTGTAGTCTTCATCTTTAGATAATTCCTGGAATATTGGTAGCTGTTCAGCCTTCTTCTCTAGCTTTTCCTTGAAATAGGTGATTTGTGGTTCTTCAGATGGCAATTTTTCGTTGATGATTTCGTTGAATATGGTGCTGATTGGTAAGAAATGAGCAGTGACAGAACCAACAATGAACGAGGATATGCTCAAAGGTAGAGCGGATTTCTTCTTACCAGGGGCTGATTGCGCAGCGGTAGCTTGAAAGCGACTCTGCAAAAGGACTCTTTTAGAGTGCGCCAACAATGGTCTGAACTGAGATCTGAACATTTCAACAAAAGGCTCAATGGGAAGATGACTGTGAGGATTCTGTCTGGCAGATAGTTGATCTTTTGAACCTGGAGCGAGCTTCCAGCCTCTGACCCTCGAGTATCACATTTGAGTCACATGCGGCACGTGACCCCCACATATTACTGGAACATTCCAGACTTTTTTGACACCTTTTCAAAAACGATAAGGCGAATACTTGAATCTCACAAATCGCACTGCAACCCACACCTTTGCGCCCAAATGATACCCACAATTGAGATCCTGGACATCAACGACAAGCCAGCTGAGTCAGACGACCAGGCTGCGCCCTTTAGCCCCTCCGAAGAGCAGGTTGTGGAGGAGATCCAGCAGTTCTTCAAGTACGACCCATTGAACCAGTACTTGGGGATCACCAAGCTGCATGCAATTGTCAAAGAGAATCACGAGAACTGGACCATCAACGAGAAGAGACTCAAACAGATCATGAGGAACAACAACTTGAACACTCAGCTGAAACAAGATCAGTACCTGGATAAGATTGAATACCCAACAAACTCAAAATCACTACCAAAAAAAGTATTCAGTAAATTCAATGACTTGAAAGGGTATTCACTAAATGCATCATCTAAATTCAAGAAAGACGACGTCATCTTTACTGAATTGAAACCTGTCTTCTTTGTTCCTAATCTGGATCATTTGAACTTAATCAAATCATCAAAAGCCTGTACCTATTGTGGCGCATTACTATCAAAATTGAATCATGCCTCCAAGAAAAGTTCGTTCTTGAACCATTTGGATTGTAACAATTGCAGTGATTTATGGTGCTCTGCTGATTGTAAAAAGAGTGATAAATTGCATAGTTTCTTGAAGCATAGTGCTTCTAAATCAAATCATTTAATCACATCAAAGAATTTTGAAAAATATGCTACTTTTTGTTTTGAGAATGGTATCCTACAAGACTTTTATGCTATTGCTGTCATCAATGCATATTTCACATTAGATGAGTCTTTGAGGGACACTTATTTCAATGACTTTGCGAAGGTCAATGAAGAAGTGAGATACTCAGTCAAGCATCCAAATGCTAATATCGATGATGATGAGGTTTACAAGAAGGGGTTTGAATTGTTTAATGAAATTTTCATCAATGACAAAATTGAATGGGAAAAATTCTTGTTGATGTTAGGTATCTATAACTTAAACAATTATGAATGTTCAATCTTCCAAATACAATCATTGCTCAACCATGATTGTGAAGGTAATACCAGAATTGAAATTAAGGAAGATAATAAAATTCATAAAGGTATCAAAATCATTGCAAATAAAGAAATCAATGAAAATGATGAGTTAAATTATACATACATCAACCCTCATTTTGATTTGAACAATAGATTGAAATATTTGAGGTTAAATTATGGGTTTATTTGTCATTGTTCGAAATGTCAAAAGGATGATACCGTTTTGCAAAGAAGAAAATCAAGCAATGTTTCCCATTCGAACACGTTAGAAGAGTTCAAGAAATTGATCAAGAACAATAAAATCAATGAATTCGATTTGAATCTACCAAATGATGATTCTGATGGATCTTTTGAATTCGAAAGAAGAAAATCAGTTAGATTCAATGAAAAAGTCATTGCTGTTAACGAAAGCTAGACGCAATATATAGAGAGAGAATATTATATAGTCTTTTATAATGAATGAATTAGAAATGAAATACAATTCTTTGGATTCATAGAACAAACGATTCATGGGACAAACGAGGGATCATAAAAATTATCTAAACTTAAGATTACACACATAATTTTGAACACAACTGAAAATCATCAAAACAATCATATCATAAAAATACAAACTTCTTCATAACTTCTGCCTCTTGGTCATACGGCTATCACTGAAGTCACCAGCTGATGGAAAAGCATCAGGTGTTTGTTGCGATTGAAGTTGAGGTTGTGTTGAAACTAATGGTTGAACTTGAATAGGGTCTTGTTGAGGTGGTTGAGCACCTGTCGGTTGGTAGGACAATGGAGTTCTGTTACTTAGATGTTTATCCAACATCAAATATAAGTCATCTTTGGTGAATGGTTTAGCTAAGATGTCACTCAACCCATGTTGTAAATAGGTGACTAAATCTTGATCATTAACATTACCAGTCATTGCAATAATTGGGGTATGATTATCAAAATTTCTAACAATAGAAGTTGCTGTTGCACCGTCTAGATTAGGCATGATAATATCCATGAAAACAATATCATACCTTGATTTCTCTAATGCAGTAATAGCAGTTAACCCATCAGACACAACTTCAACAGTACAACCATATTTTTGTAAAAATTTCTGGCATAGCTGGATACAGACATTATCATCTTCAACTAACAACACATGGAAACCAGGTCTTAACGTACCAGGTGAAGCAGCGGAACTTTGTCGTTGATGATTTGATGTTGGGGGCGCAGCTGTCGCAACGCCCGCACTTAAACCAGTTTGTAATGATGGGTTTGAAGTGATCGAAGATTGGGAGTTGGAACCTCTATTCAAAGGAGAAGGATGTTGAATTTGCGAATTCGGTATTTGTGATTGGAACATGAAGTTTTCTAATGGTGGAAGATCCAATTGAGGTAGTTTGATACCTTGGTTGACTAAGGAGTTTACCAAAGTATTTATACTTCTGAAGTATCTATCATTGGTTGATTTCAAAGTTATTATGGATTCAATAACATTGGTATATTTCTGGTTCATAGTTTTCAATTCATTCTTCAACTGCTTGTGTTCACTCTTCAAAGAACTGATAGTCTCTTCCAATTTACCAACCTGCTCATTGGTATGAGTATCTTCAGTTGGGCCTCTCTTCTGCACGGGACCTTTTCTCTTGATAGTCTCCAGTGCTTCTCTGTCATGTCTTCTGAAGTCAGGATGTTTGAACTCCCAAGCACCTTCGCCATACTCATTCTGTTGTTTCTCTTCACTTGATTGCTTAACTTTGTGGAAGTCATATTTATTCAACTGTCTAACAAAACTAGCAAAATTTGAGTGTTTGAAATGTTTTGGTAAGATTTCCTTTGTGAACTCGTTGGTATCCATCACGACAAATGAATCACCATTCTTGGTCCACTTAACAACACTCTCATAAGAGTTATCTTCTAGCATGAGAAACAATTTCTTTACAAAATCGGTTGAACCTGATGAGGTTGATGAGGCATTGGTCATTAGTATTCCTAAGGAGTTGGTCAAACTGGAAGAGTTTCCTGTGTTTCCAGACTCGCTGGAGAGGCTTCCCCCATTTCCATTATCTTCTGTCTTAACTTTTGGTGGCATTTTGGTTTTCCTAAAACCAGATTTATCCCATACAAATAGTGCAAAGTACAGTGCCAGGTAAAGTATCAACAAAAAGACCCAAATCAGAAAAAAAAATCAAACGACAGTCAGCAAATGGGAAAAAGCAACGACAAGAAGTGAAATTCAGCCTGTAGCAACAGCAAAAAGACGCACAAATACGAAACCGACTGATTAGCTGGCAAAACCTTCTGGGAAATGGAGAGAACAGAAAATGCTTTGGCTTTTCAGAGGCTCTTTTTTTTTTGTTTTTGTTTGTTTTCTATGGCAAAAATCAACAATGTTGCTTACGTCACCATGCAGCCGGGCTATGTAACCTTTTCGCGAATTAGCTGCATGGAAGGCTTGGAATTTTGTTTGAGGTGCGTACGTATTATCTTTTACAGTGGTTTTGAATAGAGGATAAATGTATTAGTTCTATAATAAAGTAAATGAAAAACACCATCAGTTAGACCATGCCACAATTAGAAATAGAAGTACATAGTATAGATATGTAGTAAGAGGTATAAAAGAACAAGAAAACAAATAACACAGCGAACGTTGTATAGAAATCAAATTAAAATCAAAATCAAACATACTGTCACAAAACAAAAAGAATACAAATCATAAATCAAATTGCCCATTCACAAACTCATCATCCATTTCATGATCACCGTCATCATCCATATGTCCATTCTCTTCTTCATCTTCTTCAATCACATCTTCTTCTGGTGGCAAATGTGGATTACCTGGAATCAATGAGCCATAAGGTTGCTGTTGAAATTGATGTCTTCTATGCAAATCTTCCATGGTTGATTCATCCACAAATGTGAAACCTTTGAAATTAGCTTGAATACCAGGACTCAATGGAGTTGAAGCAACCTGTTGGAATTGCTTGTGAATTAGTGAGGCACTGGTATTAGTGAATTCGGGATCAAAATTGGATATATCGGTTTCTGATGAAATATGAGGTTTGAAAGGTGGTGGTATTTTCTTCAATCTTAATAATTCCCAATCAATGTCATTGAAAAATGGATGTGCTCTTAGTTCTCTAGCATCACCTTGAGAACCTAATCTATGTTTTGGATTTCTATTCAATAAACCTTTAACAAATGAACGACCTTCTGGTGACAAAACTTCTTTTGGAAATCTAACTTTACCAAATGCAATATTTTTGTACATCTGTTGGGTGTTTTCTGCAAAGAATGGAGACCAACCGCAACACATTTCAAAGATCAAGACACCTAAAGACCAGAAATCAACCATTTTCGTGTATCCTGATTCATCTAATAGAACTTCTGGAGCAAGATATTCTGTAGTACCACAGAAAGTATTAGTGGTATCATTAGTTGATAAATCAGCTTTTGATAGACCAAAGTCACATAAAGCAATATGTCCATTAGCATCCAATAAAATATTTTCTGGTTTCAAATCTCTGTAAACAATACCGTTATCATGTAAATGTTCTAGAGATAAGACCAATTCAGAAATGTAAAACTTGGCACGATCTTCACTAAATCTTCCTTCTTTCTGTAAATGCCAGAATAATTCACCACCAGACATATAATCAGTAACAAGATATAAATCAGTAGGTGTTTGGAATGAGAACTTCAAACCAACAATGAATGGAGATGATGCGCCAGCTGTTCTTACCAAGATGTTACGTTCACCAATAGTATGAGCAATTTCTTTCTTCTTGACAATAACCTTCTTAGACAGGACTTTCATAGCATAAATACGATCAGTATCTAGCTTTCTAACCTGGAAAACTTGACCGAAAGTACCTTTGCCTAATAGTCTTAAAACCTCGAAATCTTTAGGTCCATGGATTTTTTTTTGTCTTGCAGTTTGATATTCCCAATTAACTTTGATTTCACCTTCGATTTTATCGCCACCAATTCTTGACTCTAATTTGAACCATTCCATAGATTGACTGTTTGACGAGATACTTGGTTTTAAGGTGACATGACCTAAGAAAGTATCATCGGAATCATAAACGGAGATATCTAGTTCTGAATGAGTACCGATAACATCAAAGATGGCTTCATGGTGCCACACTGGGTTTGAGTTGTTTGGTAAACTTTCATCATCTGACAAATTGGAGCTTTGTTTCTCTGGTAATCTTTGATTATTTCTATTGAGGTGTTGAGAAGAGGATTGTCTTGAATATAGAGGTCTTTTGGCAGTAGGTATTGATCTGTTGTTTTTGGAAAATGCATTGTTTGAAGCAGGATGATTATCAACTGATTCTGGACCATGACTGATGAATTCCGAACTTTCAAATGTACAGACCACGTAAGGTTGGGCGTTTGATGATCTTGTTAATAAGTTCTTGGCTTCAATGATGGTAACTCTCAATTTACCTCTTGTGGTGTTATTAGTATCATTGTTATTTGCACTATTATTCGTTGTGTTGTTTGGATCATTGAAGTCGTTGATGCGTTTTGGCACCGAGACATCGGATCTCTCTAAATCGGTGTTGATAGAAGAAGCACTGATGGATGTTGCCTGGGAGTTTGTCATCTTTGGATGTGACGCCACCTGAGATAGAACTTCCTGGGGTTGGTAATCATTTGATTTCGTTGTAGTACCATATGCAAAGGAGTTCTCACTCAAGGCCGTGGTTGGATTGGAAGTATGCTGGAAATTAGGAAAAAGAGTGTTTGTGGAGGATATTGACTGTGCCTGGGAGTGGTGGGGTCTTAGTTGATCATCATCGTGAGCAATCTGGTGTTGGTGCAACTGTTGTTGTCTATCCTCATTCTTGTGAAGGCCACCAAAACCGAAGAGGGTCTTTGCAAAATCAACCATCTCTTAGATATGTGCTGAAAGCTGTGTGCTGGGTTCCGTATGTGGAGACGTTGGGGTATCACGGTGTATGAATATAGCGACTTTGAATCCTGTTTGGACGGGGTTTGGCGTTAAAATGGTGATATTTGCCTGCAATCTAATTAGTAATTTTGTACTGGTAATAGATAAGGATTGCCCTGATTTCTACAAAGACGTCATTGCCACAACTGCAAGGAATTGGTCTGGACGAACGCAGAAAAAAGAATGCTCAAAGAGGACTCACGAATTGACTAGCACGCCAGGTGTAGATTTTAAGCAAAGATGTGATGGTTTTCCTGAGTTGGAATTGAGATCTTGAAATTGAGAGTTTTTGTTTTAACGAAAGTTTTCTTTTACAAAAAATTTGTATGGTTACTTTTTTCAAAAATTTCTTTTCCCTCACTACTTGAAATGCTGCTATTACCCGGATTCGGTAAAGCATGTACGGAAAAGCTGTGAAATGTGTGCTGAATGTAGCTTTGGAGAGTTCAGAGGTTCCCACATGCTGATGGTAAGAGCTTCATCGTGGTGTATGAAACTAATTGTTGGTGTTTGCACCAATCTCTGTGTTTTTCTGATCTGTTTTCCCCCTTTGGGCCCTTGACTATGGTGGGGTCTGGTATCCAACCAACCAGAATGAAGAAATTATAATCATGTATATTGAAGTGTGTAATCGACAAGAAGTATCAATAGGTAAATGGTAACAGATAGCGAGTGGATATTACCCACTCAATAAATAAAATAAATAAGTAATAAATAATAAATAAGTTAATAAAAGGGATGTAAATCAATTCATGGTTTGAATGCTCCTTCTCCCAATTCTTCAAGGGTTTGTGATAATGGTCTTCTTCTAGCAACTTCCCAAAATCCTTGCTTCTCGACGAAATCACTCTTCTTTGGGGTGAAGTTGTTGTGTAAACCAGCACCACGGAATTGTTGTGAACTTTGGTCGTATTTACCAAGAATACCACCACACCAGTGGATCAAGAAACCAGTAATACCTAAACCTAGAGCAATCCCAGTGGTCGGAACCAATTTCCTGGTGATGGCAGTACCAACCAGGGCACCGGTCAGTGAACCGGCATAGAAATGATTCACAGCATCATCCTGTTTTCTTAAATTGGAAGAAGCAGACGCGACAAATTTATAGGCAGCACCACCAATGACAATGGCAAAAAGAGTACCAGCAGAATGAGTAATCACACCTAAAGCACCCACTCTTTGTTTTCTAACAGCGTTCAAAGTGGCAGCTGTTATCAAACCAACACCAGTAGACAGTCTTAATGCTTTGTTTGTTTCTGCAATTGTGTCGACAGGCTTGTACTCATCGTACTGACCGAGTTTTGGTTGTGGGTAGTTGATAAGTTGTGTTTTCTCCTGTGGTGGATCAAATTCTGCAAGGCCTGACATTGTGACAACGAAGTTGATATCCTGGATGGAAATGGTGTCTTTTTGATGCCTACCCATTTGTTCTTTCAACGATTTCTCAATTTTCTCCCTGATTCTCTTCAGTGCTTAGTCATTGTCACGTGATTTCTGCGTTTCAAAACATATAAATTATTTTCCAAAAGACCTCCCCTAGTCGCTATATACATAGTCCTATCTGGTAACTTTACAATTCTCACCGTATAAAATAATGATTACTGTGTTTGTCATGTTAATGTTTGATTTCACCACATACGTTTTACTCAGAAGCCTAAGTGTAGGAGAGATCGGACCTCAAAGAGTCTCAGTACATACAATTTGTACATTTAATCGGTCAATGGCCGACCTTCGATGGGGAGATGTTTATTTATAGTGCTAGTTTTGGCGTTTGAATTGACTCCCTTAAACATACATACATATATATATGCGTATTCTTCAACTTCCCCTGGTTTGGTTATCTGTGGAATTGCTGTATCGGGAAAGGTTAGCTCCGTTTGAAAAACTTTGCAAACAACACTCATTCTCCCTATTTTCACCTTTCAAATGAATATTAAAACCATCAGGGATGTATCTGTTACTTGTTTACATACTATCAATAACGTCATTAGCAGCTGCTGAACAAGAAGTGCTTCAGCAACCTCACATTTCCCCTCCAAAACATTCACAGTTTAGAGAATTGGTTTGGGGTGACTTGAACTTTATTCACACCACGGATACACATGGTTGGTTCGCTGGTCATCTAAATCAGAAACAATACAGTGCTGATTGGGGTGACTTCATCTCTTTCACGAAGCATCTGAAATCAATCGCGAAGGATAAGGGCACTGATCTTCTACTGGTAGACACTGGTGATAAGTATGATGGTAACGGATTAAGTGATGCCACAGAACCCATAGGTCTGATTTCCAATCAGATATTCAACAGACAAGAATATGATTTGGTCACATTGGGAAACCATGAACTATACGATGAGGCAAAGTCGATACAGGAGTACGAAGTCAACGTCGCAAAGTTTGGTGATCGCTATGTCAGCTCTAATGTTGAGTATGCAGATAGTCGTAATGAATGGACTCCTTTTGGTAGCAAGTACCGTTACTTCACCACAGAGAATCAGAAAAAGAGAGTATTGGCATTATCCTTTTTATTTGACTTCAGAAGATTCAACACAAAGGTCAGGGTTACCCCGTTACAGAAATCCATCAAAGAGGAATGGTTCAAGGAACTTACAGAGAAATATAATGAAGATGATATCGATATTCTTGTTGTATTTGGTCATTTACCAGTCACTGATATCGAAAATAGAGAAATCAATAAGCTACATGAACATCTAAGATCAATATACCCGAACACTCTCATTCAATATTTTGGTGGTCATTCTCATATCAGAGATTTTGTTCAGTACGACTATCTATCAACAGGTTTACAAAGTGGGAGGTACTGTGAGACTCTTGGTTGGCTATCAATAAACTCATCCAGCAGCACATTCAGTAGAAGGTATATTGATTTCAATGGAGAAAGCTTTCAACACCATCTTCAGGTTGATTCATTTGACACTGCAGAAGGTTCAGACTTATCAAAATTCATTTATGATCAGAGACAAAATTTGAATCTGACATTCAGTTATGGGTATGTTCCAGACTCGTATTTCATGAATCAATACCCAATTGGACATAAGAATAATCTTTACAACTTCTTGAACACAACTGTCTTACCGTCATTGAATCAAGATAACACAAATGATAGGATCATATTAATAAATACTGGTAGTGTTCGTTATGACCTTTATAAGGGAAACTTCACCAGAGACACTGAGTTCATCGTCTCACCGTTTAAGAACCACTGGAACTATATCACTTTAAAGAAGTCTTTAGCACTACAGATACAACCATATTTGAATGATCAGGACTATATATTATCAACACCAGAAACCTTATCACTCTATAGGGCAGGTTGTCCTTCTGTCCATGAGAAAGGTCTAAAAAGAGGTTTGACCACCCAAGATGACTTTGGGTGTGGTGGGGATGATGTCAGGCATAATTCAATCAATTATTACCCATCTCCGAACATTATTCAAACATATCAGGAACTCGATGGTGAGAACAAGGGAGATGTCATTGATGTTGTGTTTTACGATTTCTTGAAACCAAACTTGATCTATGCTTTGAATGAACTTGACAAAGATAAAACTTACTCAAACAAGGACTTCCAACTGTATAAAGGAGAATCAGTTGGAAAGTTATTAAGAAACTATGTCATAAATAACTGGAGCTAATACTACATTATGATCTCTTTAGACTTTTTTCTTTTTATATATTTAAAAGATTTTTTTCGATTCTAAACAAGAATCAGTAACAATACACAAACATAGTATCACTATATTTTTGATCATTAATAAAAATGATGCAATAAAAACAACATTATTTTGCCTCCAATTCAAAAACACATGAACCAACAAAACATCCCCTTATTCTCTAAAAGACCCTTCAAAATTCATTAAAACCAAACAATATTATAATAATTTATTAACTTATAAACCTTGTTGAGCTCTTCTTCTGTCACGTTCTTCAGAGATAGATAATTTAATACCTTTACCTCTTGGTAATGAAATGTATGGTTTACCTGGTTCACCAATAACGAAAACATTACCTAATCTGGTAACGAAAGTGTTATCTAAAGCATCTTTGATGTGAACTAAATCGAAACCACCTTCATGTCTTTCTCTGTGGGTAATAGTACCAATTCTACCCAAGTTACGACCACCAGTAACGTAAACTAATTTACCAGTGTCAAATTTGATGAATTCAGTGATTTTACCAGAAGCTAAGTCAATTTTAACGGTGTCGTTAACTCTGATTAATGGATCTGGGTAACGGACAGTTCTACCATCGTGGGTGACAACGTATGGAATACCTCTCTTACCTAATTGGACTTTCTTAACTTTGGCTAATTTGTATGAAGCTTCTTCATCAGTGATTCTGTGAACAGCAAATCTACCTTTAACATCGTAGATTAATCTGAAGTTTTCGTTGGTAGCTTCTAATGAAATGACATCCATGAAACCAGCTGGGAAGGTAGCATCAGTTCTGACTTTACCATCAACTTTAACATGACGTTGCATTAGGATAGCTTTGACTTCACGACCGTTTAAAGCATATTTTAATCTGTTTCTTAAGAAAACAATTAATGGTAATGATTCTCTTAATTTGTGTGGACCAGCAGATGGTCTTGGAGCGTAAGTACCACTTAGCTTGTCTAATAACCAGTGGGATGGAGCTGCTAATCTCTTAAGATGTTTTTGTGGACCTCTACCCATTTTGATAGTTCTTTAATGATATTTAGGTTAAGTAGTATCACCTCTGATAGAAGTGTATAATTAAAGCAATTGGTATTTTTTCACCAAAAGCGCGAGTCTGTCAGGATCTGGTGATTGTTTGGTGCTGGAAAAATTAGGTTGTGAGACTGTTTCCGCGAAACAAAAGCAGCTCGTAGATAAGGAAACCGCGAATTTGTATGGAAAAATCAAACATCTGTACATCTTGTAGCCCTAACTAAAATCACGTGATGTAAATCGCTATCAACATTCGAACTGTCACATTTTACATGATCAACATTCAAAAGCTTAGAAAGTAACATAAATAAAAAATATAAGATAAACCAGGATATCAAAAAAATGTCAAAATAAGAACCAAATATATGTGATAAGTGAATCACACCAAGCAAAAATTAACTGAAACCATAACATAAATGAAGAACCGTCTTCTACCCACCCATTTTGAAAATAATTGTAAAGAGTTGACAAACTCTGTTCAGTCCATTAACATGACTTGGAGCAAGCTTTATCTACTTACTTTTATCGGATGATTTGTCTGCTTCTTCTTCTTCATTTGCAGCTGCTTCAAGTCTTAAGGCAGATAATTTCTTGATTGGGTTTCTAAATGATGTGTTAGTATTGAAGTAGAACTATTCTAACTCTAACTAGACTTACTGATATAGATGTTTCATTTTGTGATCCATCAACTTTCTTGAAGTTGGTGATAAGTTTTCTTTTCTGTCTGATGGTGAGATGTACTTTAGCTTTCTGTGTGTGGAAGTTAGTATTTGCCAGTCAGACTTAAATCAGAGTTCGTAATACGTACTGTTGTTGGGCTAAGTGTTGTACTCTTGCTCTATTGATGTTCTCCTTGCTTGCGAGGGTTTGGTGTAATGGTTGGACTGGATCTTGTGACATTGTGGTGATTATCTAGTTGTAGGTGACTGTACTGTGGTAACTCTTGTTGTACTTGACGAAGTTGAGTAGTGAGTGACAGGAAGGGTGAAACAGATTCGGTTCAGTGTGATGGTCTGCTGTATTTCCTAGAATTCTTACGAAGAATGACATGATGAATTTGTGAGAATTTGGAACAATTGAGTTTTATGCCAAAAACCAAAAACCACAAAGAAAAATCCAGATCGAGTAAATTGTAAACAAATACCTCGGAAGTTGTTCAATTTTCAAGTGAATCAGTCGGAAATGTCTCTTAAGTATGATGTGCAAAAAATCGATTCCTTCTTGAGCTCCAGCATGATCAACGATCAGCGTGGTGGCACAGATCTGATGTAGTATGTTGTTAAAGGCCCTGGAAATGCACTCTCCTGTTTTCCCTCACTTCAACCCAGATCTGTAAGACTGTAACCTGTTTCTAGCTGATTGCGGCACATCAATCCAAGAGGTGCACTGGGAACTAAAAACAGTCCTAAACAGCTAGATCCATCACCAAGCTGTCCCATTACACACTGAACACGGCTCTGGAATATCCGTCTGAAACCACATTAAGTCCGGAACTCACTCCATTGGGCAGAAAACGGCTTTTTGGCCAGCTTTGTCGCAGCCTAGTATGCACCTATCCACCTATCCACCAACGGTATTATGTAATCACAATTAGGTCTGGTCTGTCTGTTGATCTTTGTGTTAGACTCAAGTTATTTTGAAGAGTGAACTTATTTTGATAATTAGCAGATTCAACAGTCCGTTCTCTTGTCATTCCACTCACGAGCCCCCCCCCCCCATAAAGACCTATCTCAGTTCCAAACCAGCCAAATTATGCTTCTGGACACCTATCTGGTACCACTTCTAGAGATCTTCATATCTGTTGTTGTTCCATTAGTGTTAACATTGAAGGCAATTCAGGTGGCACAGATACCCAAGGATCTCGAATACTCGATCAGGACATTGACATTCTGGCTGATATACTGGCTAATACTCTTCTTCTTACAAACGGGGAGCGTCAATAACCATTTAAGAGCTGGTTTTACCGTTTTTTATCTAAGTCGCAACCACCAAGTATTGCTCTATTTGATTAACTTTTACCAATTTACACTATTACCATTAACAACGAGAACAGTGCTGAAGTCATTCAACGTTATCATCTCAGAAGAAGAGTTGGATTCTAAGATTGGCCTCCTCTTGTGGAGAGTGTGTTTTGATAGTGCATTGTTCAACAAGATCTTCACTGTGTTTACTGCGTCTACATCGGCTGCTGTTGCTCAGTCCGTGACCCAATCCTATGAGCAGGTTATTGCATCAGTCGTCTCACAAGCCAAGTCCACCTCCAACTCCAGAGCACCATCCAACCTAGCTCCGCATTACTTTGAACTAGACGCAACGAAAGAGAATGGCTACATCTCTCTGGAGATCAGCAAGCATAGAAAACCCGTTACAGAACAGCAAGACAGTAGGGGGAGACGAAGCAGAAACACCAGCACTACTACACCAATCGTCGTCAGCGAGAGTACCACTACCAACAGCATCAATAAGAGGCCTTCCAAGGGCAATCTGAAGTCCCGAAATGTTTCCAATGAGTCCTCCAATTCTATGACAGCGGAAGAGCAGGTTTTTGGTGTCAACGTCAACCATGAGCAGGAGATATTCACGCTGCCTAAAAGGCAGGAAATCAACGGTAACGAGACGCTCAGGCTGAACAACATCACGCTCGATGCGTCGCTGCAGTCTCGCAGAAGGTCCTTCCGAGAAGGCGTGCGCAGTGTGTTCGGCTGATGAATTTACGATATTGTTTCTAGTGTTATCGCTTGTAGAGTTCGATTTGATCAACAAAAGCCACCCTCAAGAATCCACAGTCTGCCACTTTTCAACAAGCACACACGATGAGAACATGATAAATAGATTGTGGAATTGCTCGGGATGGTTCAGATAGTTTTGCCTGCCAGGTAGCTGCTCGTGTGACTCTTTCCAAAGACGCTAAGATCACCATTGTGGGTGCTGGTGCATTCGGTTTATCGACAGCATTGAATCTTTTTGACAATGGTTACACAGACATTACCGTCATCGAGAGACTAAACCTGCGTGAGCTGAACTACTCGTTTGAAAAGGGTGCTGACACTGCTTCAGCTGACATCAACAAGGTCTTCAGGGCTCAGTACGGGGACAAGGACCACTATCACTGCTTAGCATTAAAGGCTAAGAAGCATTTCCACGAATGGGACAAGGAGGTCCAACAGTTGACTAAAGAACAGGCATTGCGGAAGTTTGGAATTATTGATGATCATGGGAAGATTAGAATCCTCGAGATTAATGGATTGCGTAGAATTGATAATAAAGATGGACTTGATGAGGTAGAGTTGAATAATTTGAAGAGTTTTAATGATTCTGGTTTGAGAGGTACCCAGTACAATATCAATGATCCAAATGATGTCCAAAGAGCTAAAAAGGATGGCTGGTTTGACAAATTTGATGGGTATGAATTAGCAAAGAGTAAATATATCGAGAAAGTCTCTGGAGTTTTGGATACCACTTCTGGTTTGATCTATGCTGCAAATACTCTCTTGTACGTCTATCAGAAATTAGTCTCAAAAGGAGTGAAATTCATTACTGGTGATTCACAAGGTGAGGTTGTCACATTGATTGAAACTGGTGTTGGTGATGTTCAAGGTATCAAAACAAAAGATGGAAAGGAACATTACAGTGATTTGACAATCTTAGCAACGGGTGCTTGGTCGACTCCAATTCTACCACAATTATCTGGTTTAGGTGAAGCTCAAAACGGTAATGTTATACTTATCAGAATCCCAGATGATCGCAAAGATCTAATTCACAAATATTCAAGGGTACCATTGTTGAACTGGAGAGTTGGTGCAATCAAAGAGAAATTGACATTTGGTGGTGTTGGTATTTTCCCATTGACCGATGGCTATGTTAAGATCATCATCAGACACAAGAAATATACGAATCCAATTCCAACTAAGGATGGGCCTACTGTTTCCTTGCCAATCACAACTAGATCCAACCCATCAGAAGAACGCTTATCAAGTGCGTTGATTTCCCAAGCAAAGGATGTTATCAGAGTTTTCTTACCAGATCTGGTTGAATTTGGAATCACAAGGACTCATTTGTTATGGTATACTGACACCATTAACAATGATTTTATCATTGATTATGTTCCAGAGAAGAAGAACCTGATTATTGTCACTGGTGGTTCTGGTCATGGTTTCAAATTTTTACCTGTTTTGGGTCAATTTGTTGTCGGTATTATCGAAGGTCATGAAAATGAATACACAAGAATCTTCAAGTGGAGGGCCCCAAGTGATTTCAATGATATCAATAACATTGGGAAAATCGACGAGAACAGTTATTATAAACAAGATCTGGCAAGTAAGGAAGATTTGAAGTTTAGTGAAGAAGATTTAAAACAGCCTATCATCATTGACTGAGATACCTGGTTAGATAGAGAAATAGAAATGAACTACAATCCGTTTCCCTTCGTAGTATGATCATCTCAGCAAAACACATTAACATTATATACAGGCTTACAAAAGAGAAAATTATCAGGTCAATTTATAAGGATAATCAACCCCTCTACCTTTTCGCTTCCAAATTTTTCTCTTTCTCTTTGTGGTGACATGTTCAACAAACTTGTCCTCACAATATTTACTCTTGAAGGATCTAATGAAGTTTGGATCCCATAATTCACTTGCAATACCTAAATCCTTACAACATCTCATTAATGCATTACTTTTACAACCTTCTGTGGCTGTTGGAATACCATCTGGCGAGAAGTAATCTTGTTCACCTCTAGCAATACCAACCAAACGACCATTACAAACCAATGCATACTCTCTAGTTAACAGTTTATCAGTGACAATGGTCTTTGATCTTGGAATCAAACCCCAACCACCTGCACCGAATGCCCTGTTTAGAATTCTACGGTATTTGATCTCTGGTAAATAAATCAATCCATCTGGTTTGATTTCAATATCTTCTGGTTCTAAATTGTTTGAAAGTATTTGTTGAACAGAGGCTGGGAACGGTTGAGAAGCTAATCCAAAGTACGAAGTACTCCAGTTAATTTCATTTGGAGATGGGGCCGTTGGTTGATCATCTAATGTAGCAGTAAACTTCTCATTTAAAGGTTTACCTTTCAAAGCAAATGATTCAACGTGTGTAGCACTTTCTGATGAAACGGAGGATGGTGATCTTGGTTGACCTGTCTGTAGTGCAAATTCTGGAGGTTCAAACAGCAGCTCGTCGTCAATAGCTAGTGCTTCTTCTGTCTTTTTGGCAACTGGTTTGGCAGCAGTGGCGGTTTTGGATGCAACTCTGGAGACACTCCTGACAGTTACTGGTTTTCTGGTAGCAGTGACGTATCCTCTACGCGCAATGGAGAGCGTGTTTCTTAGCATTTCACGCGTTGGAAGTGTCGAAATTGGTCCTTGTGATGTGTTGAGGATTTGAAAGATAAACAAACCGAATTTTATATATGTTTTTCAAAAATACTTATCACCTAAAAGGAACAGAACAATAGGACCTGGTCCGTTGTTTGAAGAGAGTTTCAGGAATATGAACTCGCTATTGGACATTGTGCTAGCTGTTGATAACGTTAGGGACGAACATCTAAAGAAGGCATACACTTTATGGGCACATGATAGGAAACAAACTATCGGGTACATACTACCCTTAGTAGTTGAAAAAATAGAGGAAGTGGATTCAAAAAACGCGTTCGAGATTGATCATGAGAACCGCAAGGTCAGTATTTGTTCCAATTTGGATTCCTTTGTGGAAAGAAATAGTGCAGTTGCCTCAGTCGCTGCTAAATTACGTGAGAAGGACGAGCTATATACTTTGAAAGGTTGGAGAGATGAGCTATATACGGTTTACTACCCATCTCACAACCCATATTTGCTAGTGGAGAGAGCTTTCAGTCCTTTGCTGGGTATTGTCATGTATGGGATCCACGTCAATGGGTATATCCCACCAGAATTATCAGCAACTGGGGAGATTCAGTTTTGGGTTCCAAGAAGATCATTGGCCAAACCAACGTTTCCTGGTATGTTGGATAACACTATTGCTGGAGGTATTGGTCATCCATATGGAGTATGGGAAACAATGGTCAAAGAGAGTTATGAAGAAGCTGGGATTTCTGAAGAGTATGTCAAGAACAATGTGAAACAAGCCGGGATGTTATCATACATTTTCTCTCATGGACCTACAGAAACCGACGAAGGTGGGCTAATACAACCTGAACTGGAAGTGGTATACGATATGGTATTTGACCAAGCGACGATACCTATTCCAATTGACGGTGAAGCTGAATCGTTCGAACTTCTATCATTAGAACAAGTGTTGAAAGAACTTCATGCGGGTAAGTTCAAAGCCAACTGTGGACTTGTTCTTATCGATTTTTTGGTGAGACATGGGTACATCACCACAAAAAATGAACCAAACTACCTACAGTTGGTATCTCATCTCCATCGTCCTTTTGAATTCCCATTGAGATAGGCAAATGTGTCAAAAGTAAAGAAAATGATGCATTCTTTATAGCTGTATTCACGTGACCACCGGTGGTTATGTAGCGTTTGAAAACTCGGGCGAAAAGTAAACACGTCAACGATTAAATGCCTATTTGGTCTGCAATTTCAAAACAAACTGGGCCAAATTCGTTGTCAATTTTTTCATTTTCTATCTCACTAGGAGCTCAGTTTGCTAACAATGTCGCTGAGAAAGAGAAACGTCAAATCGAAGGCCAAAGATGTTGACATTGTCGTCGATACGGAGGATTTACTTGAAAAGGTGAATGAGGCCCAAGTCCAAAACATTGACTCCAAAATCAACTATTTGTACTTGTCCATTTTGACGGTGGTTGCCATTGCTACGCGTTTCTACAAGATCAATTACCCAAATGAAGTCGTCTTCGATGAGGTCCACTTCGGGAAGTTCGCATCCTACTACTTGCAAAGAACCTACTTCTTTGATCTTCATCCACCTTTTGCTAAATTATTGATCGCTGCTGTTGGTTATTTAGTTGGCTATGATGGTTCTTACAAATTCGACCACATTGGTGAATCATATATCACCAACAAGGCTCCTTACTTAGCTTACCGTTCTTTATCTGCCATTCAAGGTTCTTTGACTGTTCCAGTGCTATACTTGACTTTGAAAGAGTTGGGATACTCTGATGCTGCTGCCATCTTCGGTGCTTTGATCGTGTTGTTTGACAATGCGCATGTGGCGGAGACCAGGTTGATTCTATTAGATGCTACTTTGATCTTATCGGTCGCCTGTTCAATCTATGCTTACGCAAAATTCACCAATCAAAAATCTTACACTAAACAATGGTGGATTTGGTTATGTTTGACTGGTGTTGCTTTATCATGTGTCATTTCAACCAAATATGTCGGTGTATTTACTTTTATCACTATCGGATTTGCAGTTATTATTGACTTATGGAACTTATTGGATATTGAATCTGGCTTGACTATTAGACAATTTATCAGACATTTTGCTGCTAGAGTCTATGGTTTGATTGTCTTACCATTCGTTATTTACTTATTCTGGTTCTATGTCCATTTCGCTGTTTTAACGAAATCCGGCCCTGGTGATGGTTTTATGAGTGGTGAATTTCAAGAAACCTTAGGTGATTCTCCTTTAGCAAGACAAGCTAAACAAGTTAACTACTATGATGTTATTACTTTGAAACATAAAGAAACTTCTGCTTTTTTGCATTCACATGCTTACCAATATCCATTACGTTATGAGGATGGCCGTGTTTCGTCCAAGGGTCAACAAGTCACTGGTTTCACTGAAGGGGAAGATTTCAACAACTACTGGAAAATCTTACCTGCCAAACCATTCCCAATTGGTCAGGAATTGAACCATCCTGTTCGTAACAGCGATGTTGTTAGATTTTACCATGTTAACACTAAGACTTATTTATTAGCCCATGATGTTGCTTCGCCATTATACCCAACTAATGAAGAGTTTACTACTGTTGATGAGGAGGTTGCTGAGAAGAGATTTAACGAAACTCTATTCAAATTACCACCATCGGACAAAGCTGCGAAGAATGCTATCATCAAAACAAAGGCTTCGATGATTCGTATCTTACATACTGATACTACTGTTGCGATGTGGACACATGATGATGTGACTTTACCAGACTGGGCCTTCAACCAATTAGAAGTCAATGGTAATAAGAAGATTCAAGAATCTGCCAACACTTGGTTCTTCGATGAAATCCATAACTTGACTGATGCAAGACAATTTTATGTTCCAAAACCAGTTAAGCAATTGCCATTCTTCAAGAAATACTGGGAATTACAATTTCAAATGTTCCACCAAAACAACAAATTGACCAGTGAACATCCATTTGCCTCTGATCCAATCACTTGGCCACTATCTTTATCAGGTGTTAGTTTCTGGACCCAGAATGAGTTAAAACAACAGATTTATTTCATTGGTAACTTGTTTGGCTGGTGGTTAGAAGTCCTCTTATTGACTATTTTTGGTGCTTTCTTCCTTGCTGTCAAGATCGTTGAACAAAGAAGAATTTACGTGTTAAGCGAACAACAAAAGAAGCAGTTACTTAATGTTAGTTTCTTATACATTGGTTACTTATCACATTATGTTTTCTTCTTCCTAATGTCAAGACAGAAATTCTTGCATCACTATTTACCTGCTCACTTGATTGCTGGTTTATTATCTGCTGCAATTTTAGAATTCTTACTAGGAAAGGGAAGAGCTTTGAACATAACTGTGATTGTTCTAAGTGTCGGTTTGATTGCATCATTTTACTTCTTTGCTCCAATTACTTATGGTGATGTTAGCTTGACTGTTCCACAAGTTCAAGCAAGACAATGGTTCAATACGAAACTACATTTTGCAAAATAGAAACAATCTATGTATATAAGTTAAAAGAAACTAAACATTATTTTGAGTGTCTTCAGTAGGTGTATGAAACTCTTCCAAATCACTAGATCTATCAGCACCTTGCTTTTCAGTTGGTTTCTCAGGGGTCATTGGTATGTCGGTCTTTTCTGTAGAATTTGGTACGACTGAAGTCGAACTACCATTATCAATGCTGTTTCGTGGAATATCTTTGCTAATCCCTTCATTTGGCGTTGGCTGTTCAGATGTAACATTAACGTCATTATTGATGGCTCCTGGTGTTTGTGCTCTGGCAGGTTCTTCATCTTTTTGACGGGATTCAACAATGTCTTGGGGAATTTTGAAACCCACTTCATCTGAAATCATATATCCCTTCACTTTCTGTTCCACAGCTTTACATAATGAAGAAGCAACAGCCAGTATATCTCTTCTGGCAACTTTGGTCTTAACCGGTCCTGCTGATACTGTCTGATTTGGTGCAGCCATTGTTGTTCTCAAATCTTCAGATTGGTCCACCATTGGCAAATATATCTTCAAATAGATTGCATTAAAAGTATCATCAATATAAGAGGTAGAGCCAAAACCATTGTTCATTCTTCTAATTTCAGAGAGTTCACATAGCAAAACAAGATTTGGAATTTCATCTTCAGCGACTTCTCGAGTCTTGAAGATCTCTAGAATCTTCTCAGCTCTTGCAACGAATTCAGAATAAACTAGCTTTGGGACCTCAATGCCTGTGTAACTCTTTTCGGCACGAATCACTTCTTTGATTAGATCACATATGGCAGTACAGCAAATATCCCATGCTGATGGTAAATCAATCATGCTAGTACCAAACCGACGTAACTTTCTGTTGAATAGGATCAATCCTTGTAAATCTCCCATTTTAGTTGCAATCTTGATGAAAAAGTCAAGGTAGATAGTGCTATAAACAAAGTGTTTCCCAGGTGCTTCAAATTCAGGCTTCCAGATACTGACAAGGTTCTTCGTTGTTGATCTGAGAATAATAATGGATTCCATCTCCTCATATGATTTTCTATATTCACCCAAATCAAAGTAAATTCTGGCAATTCTGGTACGAGGCTGATGATGCCATTTCCTCTTATCAAGAGAAATCAACTTCTTCAATGATGAGACAACCAGGTTAATAAAATCATCATTTTCAGTTTCTGATATAGCTCCATCCTTGAGTAATGGTGTGCTTCTAACAATTTCAATGGCCTTTCCCTTGCTAAACTGATCAGTCTTGAGATACTTGTAAACAAGCGAGCATAAATAGTAGTGTGGTTCAATACCTTGAACGTTAACTTCACAGCACTTCAAAGCAGTCTTCAAAACAACTGAACTAGGCCTTCCCAGTTTGTGGTTGACTTTGGTAATGTAGAACCAATTCAACCATTCAGATTTGTCAAAAGATATGGCAATCTTCAAAATCTTATGTGTGAATTTTAACACTGCTATTTTCTTTTCTGGTGTTATCTCAAAGGAATGTTCAACAATTCCCTTTTCATTATCCATTACCTTTCGTTCACCAGAGGTCAGAAATGCAAAGCCATCCATCGGTCTTGTTAATGAGTGATATAATTCTCTCCCCAAATAACCAAAAACAGCAGCTTTGATAGAATCCTCTACAGCATATGATTGGTTAATAATAAGGCTGAGGCATGTAAGGTAGCATAAGATTGATTTCTTTTGAAGACCGGCGGTGGCTAGTTTCTTATCTATCGTGTTCAATTTATCAGACGTCCATGTTAGATCGTCCTCAGCTTGAAATGAATAAGCTTGTCCCAAGCAAAACCAGCTTTCAATCCTATTTGTACCACATATCAAGTCGGCTCTCAACATTTTGATGATAAACTCTAAATCAGAATTCTTTGATTGGCCTGCCTTCTTCCTAGACTTGTAAAGGTTCAAATTCAGCACACCTTCAATGAAGTAAATACCTTGCTCATGCAAGTGCTTTTCAGGTTTGTTGATCATTCTAAATTCATGATGGAACACACCTAATAAAGAATCCCTGAATGCTTTCAAGTCAAACACGCCATCAATATGTGAGTCTAATTGAGCCTCATTTCTTTGATAAAGAGGCTCACTGGTATCAGGATCACCAAAAGTCTGATACAGCATATCCAAACCATGTTTCAGATCTTGTTTGAAAGAGGACTGGAAGAAATAGTTCTTTTTGGAAATGGAACCAAGAATATAAGATGAAAATTGAAGAGCAGAAACTTTATCAAAAACACATTGCTTTGTGCGGTGATTAAATGGTATGAAAGTATCTGAACAGATGGAAATATGAAACTTGCAGTTCATGTGTTGTAGTATCTCTGCCTCGTATTCTTTCGAATCCACATTCCTCAAAAGATGTTGCGATAGATTCAAAAATCTTCCATCACCAGCGTCACAAAACATAAGTTCACCAACTTCCACATGAATAACATTGAACAGACGAATATAATTACCATCATTGATAATCTTCCCATAGAGTGGAAGTATAGCACAAGCACTGTTAATAATGCAATCTCTAATTTTCATAAAGGATTTATTCTTGATCACGACGTTCTTCAATGATTTTTCAAACAGCACATAAGCATAGAGTATCTTGAACATTTTGATCAACTTTGTAAATAGTTCAAATGCGTTATTATCAGCGACTGACCAACCGTTCATCTCTATCAGCTTCACAAACTCATCCACATAATCACTATAGAAGGCTAGTGTTGTAACCAGAATTTGTTGTCTTTGATGTTCCGATTGCTCATTGTAACCTTCATGATCTAACTGATCGAGTAGCAAACCAAGCACAATGTTCAATGATTTCTGATAATCAGCAAAATTTGATGATCTAAAATAGTGGCCTAATAGCACCTTCCACAATTTCAATTTGAGGTTCACTGATCCCTCATTGATAAACTTGATCATCGACTCCTCCTCTTCATTGCATGTTGATGAGTCATTACGAAATAATAACTTCTCCAATAAATTGATGGTCTCTTCCCTGTTTTCTGAATTGAAAGTCTTTTCAAATGATGTAATCACATTAAACTTATCGCTCTGAGCTTTAATGGTTTCCAGATTAAGGGGTGGAATGAATTCATAATTCAAGAATTTGACATCAAATTGGGATGATTTCTGTCTCAATTGTTCATATAACTGATTGAATGAGTCTTTGATCATGTCAATACTGGTGGTCTGGGAATGCTGCAGATATAATAATGAAGTCCAATAGAACCTGAATTTCAAAATCTCGTCCGTAGTTGAATCAATGTTTTGGCATAGGTATTTTCTCCAACGAAGGACGATTGGGTTGAGTAAATTCTGATATGCCAGCAGTTCATTTTGCTGTTTTGGGGACAAACCTCGATGTTTCAGTTGCTGAAGTGTAGATATCCATCGATTCAGCAGCATTTCATAAATTGAAATTGCATGAGTTCTGAAGCCATTTGATGAGAATTCGTTAAACAAGTTATTCTCTGCTGATAATACCAAATCCTCCAAAGCGATAAACAATTCCTTTTCAAAAACAAAATCAGTAACATCGCAAACACCGTTTTCTGAACAAAGAAGTTTGAATAATAATTGGTTTCTGACCTTTATATAATGAGAGCCTGAGATCTGTTTAATGAATTGTGAAAGTGAAGTATCATCTAGGTAGTCAAGTGAGGTATGTGATTCAAAATGGTCCACTGTGCTTGAATTGAACAGCTCACTTAATGCAACGTTTGAATTATCATTCTCTGACTGATTTGTCTTCTCTGGGAATAGAGCGTCAGTATGTTTATTAGACCATTGAGTCAAAGCATTGTGAAAATCAAACAAGCACATATTCTGACCCCTAGTGTATACTGAGTTGATATCAATATTGAAATCACACCCAGCATGTTGCAGAAACTGATGAAACTCTTCAATAAACTTATTTTCTGATCTGACACTGGAAGGTTCGACATCAGATTGTTCCTTAACTCTTTTACTCGATCTTTGTGGAGCATCTTCCTGTTTTCTCTTCTTTTCATCTTCATCCTCAGTTATTGCAACTATATCTTGTGTTTCTTCCACTTCAGGCTCCTTTATCTCCAATGATTTTATTGTCTTGGACGGTATGGTAAATGAAATTGACGTAACTGGGTCTTCACAGTTTGTGTAAGCATCTTCATTCTTAGGGTTTCTGAACCTAGGTTTGGGCACAATATCGTTCAAAGCAACAGCAACAGATTCCCACGTGAACGAATCAAGTTTCACGCTTCTAGACTCTTCTTCCAAGAACTTAACACGCCTTATTTGAATGTACTCAATAAATGGTTTGATAAATGCTAAATCACGTTTGATCAATTCCGGTTTTGATTCATCGATGTCTTTCAGTACACCAATCTTCTTCAATAATCGCTGGTGCTCTTTGATATAAGATAAGTATTCTTGTGAGCTGAAACGACTTCTTTCGTGCAACATTATCTCTTGGTTCTGTTCGTTTGATAACTCATACTCAATAACGAACCGTGATAGTCTGTCGTTGTTGACCATTCCAAATATGGATAGCAGCAGTGTCTCTAAGATGGAATCACCATCAGTATGTTGCAATGCAATGATCATATCATCAATCGTGCTTAGAAGAAGCTCCAATGACTGGTTTGAAGGTGTAACAGATACAGAAGACTTGAGCTCTTCAAGATGGAGAAGACCCCGGTTTCTATGTGCCAAATAACGTAACATCTTAACATTGGGACTATTGATTTCTTTGGACGTGTCACTGACGACTTCAATCTTAAAAAGTTCCTTGTATTCGTCGTTGGCTTCCTTGAACTTGAGGTCTTTCTGTAGCGTCAGTGCTGCTTGAAATGATTTGAAGGCCTGCTCGATCTGGGATAGACAAATTAGTATGTACGTGACACCTATCTCGACGCGGACAAACTTACCTGAAGCTCCCTCGTATGTTCCTCGGCATCGAACTCGACGTCCTCAGCACTGAGGTTGAGCGCAGTAAACGACATCTGCTCGGGTCTGTTGTTTGTATTTGACGTCTGGTGGCAGGTAAACAAAACAATAAGATAGGTTGTTGTGTTTTTGGTTTTTTGGTTGATTTTCCGAAAACTACGACCAGGCCAAACCGGTACAATGGAGAGTGAACCATTTCTATACATCAACATCACAACTCAGTTGGAAATAAAAAGACGGCGTAAAGAGCAGGCAGCATTGTAGATTGAGTTCATTTCGGCATCACTGATATCACGCTCTTTTTCATTGAAAGCAGCGATCAAAAACCCACCCGAACGCAAATAAACTTCAATAGGCTTATCGTTTTTATTGGACTTGCTATTACGAATGATCTTTCTCTTTCTCACCAACTTGGAGTTTAACCTGTAGAATGGCATAATAATCCCAGCCTTGAATTTCACATTTGAATTATTCGTACTTTCATAGAACACCCCAAACTCTGAACTCAAAGATGAGAGGTATAAACTAGAATCAAATTCCAAATCTTTGTCGTCATAACCATACGAGCCTAGCAAACGACTCATCACATTCTCATTGTCAATCTTGGCCAATTCTTTCGCAAACTTGAAACTCTCAGCTGGAATGGAGTTCTCTTGGGGGAAAAACTCAGCAGGGATCTGGTAACGTTGGCAGACCCTGATTTCAACGACACAGCATAAGTCAAAATTGGAAGTGTTTGAAATGATCCTGGACAGGTAAGAAGCTGCTGCTTTGACATCTCTGGTTGAGGACAACTTCTTCATGATTCCATCGCTTTTCAAGAGGTCTCCATCCTCAATGGAACATTCTTGCTTACTATACCTGAAATTGAAATTCTGTGAGTATTGACTTCCTGAGCCATCTTTCTCATAAACCGCAATTGGTGAGAACTGATTACCTTGACTAGTAGGTCTTCCAATAATCTTGATCAAAGGAATTGAATTTGTTGTGTTAGGATCACTGTTCAGTAAAGGAGAACTTAAAATGTTGATAACTTCATCAGCAAGTTCTTGTAAGAACCTGATTTGCTTCTTCCCAAACTCTTGCTTAGGAAAGGAGTCAAAGATGGAAAAGACACCAATAACAGCACCAAACTTTGTTACCAATGGAACTCCAGCATAGAATCTGATGTGGGGGGTCCCCTTAACAAATGGGTTATTAGCAGTTCTCCAATCCTTTGATGCGTCTGACAAAATAAAATTTCCAGCTGAAAGAATTGTGTGGGCATCAATTGAAACTCTCTTCGGGCATTCGTTGATGTTCAATGACACTTGATACTTGACAATCTGTCTGTTACCATCAACCAATGAGATAGCAGCACCACTGGCATTAAAGAACTTCAAAGCCTTTGCAATCAACTTGTTGAAAATATCTCTGTTCTTCCATTGTTCGCTGCTTTGAAACTTCTTGACAGCTTTCAACCTTGATGCCTCATTGTAGTGATCAGGAGCTACCATCAATTCAACATCTTCAAAACAGGATGGACAGGGCACTTTCGATAAATTCCACTTGCCTTTGCTGTAAGCATCTAGAAAATGCGACTTTGTTAAGGGGACATTCATAATAGTGGAACAGTTGGTGGATGGAAGGTATGTTTCACTTGGTCTAAGGACAAGTCTTCTTTTCTCGTCTTTATCATTAATAGTAACGGTTGCCATTTTGATAGCTAAATTCTGTCTGTTCTTGTAGTAGTGCAGTAAATTGGGTTCATCTTTCGATCATTGATGTTGGCGGAATTTTTCACACACATTTTTGCGCCTTGGAACTCTTTGAGTACATTTTGTGGTCTTTACTTTCACACACAATTTCATTGTTTACGTTTCCGGAGCCTTTTGTTTTTTGTCAGCTGTAAGTTTTTTGATTTTTGATTTTCGATTTCACTGTTTGTTCTAATCAGAACTAACCTGACACAAAATCAGCATTGAAGCCATGTTTCTTTTTGGTAACAGAGTGCTGGCGCAGGCTTCCAGACTGAGAGGATCAAACTTTCGCAAATTTGCCTTTGGCGGTGCCATCCTATCAGCTATTGCTTATCAAGCTAACTCCCCAATCAAATTAGATGACAACTTAGGAGAACTCGCAAGTGGTATCAACGCTGACAATAGCGTCGACCCATTGCCTCTCAAGCTAAACTTGACAACTTCTTATGATATATTGGGATACGGCACGAGAGCAGTGACCTTTCTTTCATTCAAAGTGTACGCGCTCGGTATTTATGTTGCATCAAAGGATATCCACAAAATCTCAACGGTACTAGACTCCAAATTCTTATCGACGGCATTCATTGACACTGACCCAACCAAATCACATCCAGAGAATGTTCTCGACGCCTTAAAGGACTCAGAGAAGTCCAAGATACTCATTTCTAATCTGCTAGATTCAAATATTCGTTTGGTTGCAAGAATCACCCCTATAAGAAATACAGATTTCAATCATTTGAAGGATGGCCTTATCAAGTCCATTTTAGCCTCAAAAATAAAAGATGAAAGTCTGGAAGTGGGTCTAAAAGAACTGAGAGACGCTTTTATGCGCAAAGGGTCTGTTCCGAAAAACCACAACTTGATAATAGAGAGGCTTGAGGATGGTTCACTACAACTGTATTATGAAGATACAACCAAAAATGACATAGGTGAACTAGGGAAAGTGGGTTCGCCTATAGTAAGCAAGCTTCTGTTCTTGCAATATCTGAGTGGAGGTTTAAGCCCAAGTGCAAGAGACACATCTATTGAAAGAATTTCGCAACTAGTTTGAGCCAGCAAATCCTCATGAGTAACCTCTAATAACACATGTTCATAGTCGCCCTATAAGTTGATCTTTGTATTCTTGAAATGTAGTGCTCATTATCAGTCTTTCACTTTCTCTCTAGCATCACCAGCATAGAGTTCGGTTTCAATCTCGTTCTGCAATATACTTCATCCGGTAACAATAAGATCTTCTTTTTCTGTCTTCCATGACCAGAAAACGTCCAATACGATAGAAATCAGACCTTACAAGGCCCATCAATTATTTCATCACTATATCACAATCTATGACGCTTCAGCGCACAGCATCATGCTCCTTTCAATCAAAATGGAACCTTATATAACACTATAGGCACTCAAAAGAAAGCTGGAGCTCTGATAACAACTGATCAAATTTGAGATCGTAGCAATGCGTAGAATCAACGATCAGACGATATTTCGACGCACTCTTCGACATCATCAATATGATAAATATCGACATCGATAATATATATATATATATTGATGATCATGACATGAATAATTCACGGTTTTCAAAAGGCAATCTTATAATTTGTTTTTCAACTTTTGAATGAACAAAATCAAAGTACACTTTCAGATTTGCTTGCCGACGGGTGGGGTTTATTTCCCAATATGGCATACATTTCCTTTAATATCTTTCAGTCAATTATTTACAGCACCTAATTTCTCCACAAACTAGTACTCATAAGCCTGCCGCGTCTATACGAATGAGGTTCTGAATATTTTATGTCCATTTTGACAGGAATACATACTAATAAACTGGGAATATGTAAAAATAATACAAAAACTGAAAATTACCCCAGATTTATGCTGTCCGAACCGAAATATACAATTCCGGTATATGTGGTCGGAATTCACAATGCATTTTCAGAGATTATTTTGATTCAAATTTAATTTCACACAATTCAAACTTCACACACAAACACCTAAAAACAAGCGCCATGGTCTCAGATAATGAAAAGGCTCAAAGATTGGAGCAGATACTTCTTTGTTTGAAACGCTTGACCATACCACGTTATTACGCCCGGTTAATTGGAATGAGGAACTAAGAAGCTGTGCCTCTGAGAAAGAATTTGGTATTTAATAACACTATCTCGCTTAAACGTACACTCTATTTCACGCCCTGTTAGGAGTTTCGTTGGTATGAAGGTACCCCTGATTATCCGGATGAATGCTTACAATAGCTGGAGGCTCGCATAGTATGACGACTCTGATCTAATTAAGCCTCACGAGACGTAATTAAACTGGACGTAATCACAAGGCTGTGAATGCGGAATCCGCTTCCTCTCTCGAGAGACGCATTGAGACGAATCCAAATGGTAGCCATTCAACATTCAGCATTCTCGAACAGTATGCACGAGTCACGGCTCCTCTATTCCGATTTCTGTTGGTTTTTGAGCCATCCTGCGCCGTTTATGTGTCACCAGAGGCAGCTCTTTTGAGGTCACCGAATCAAAAAATCAGAAAAAATGGAAAATATGGACACCTCAAACGTTATGTGACGGCAGTAGCGTGATATGCACACACCCCAGATACACACTGAATATAAATAATGCAGCAGATTCTTCATTGAGAAATGCCAATTGTTGAGGCCAGTCAATTCCAATATATCCACACTTATAAAATGCTTACTACTGTTCAAAGAACCGCAGTTGCTAGAACTCT
>PPMA02000060.1:0-50135 GCA_003707865.2 Komagataea pratensis
TCGTATAATGTGTAACATCCACTAAATAATAGCCAAGAATCCTTGATGCTCCCTTCGTATTATTTTAGTTACGCCAGACCGGAAGATCCCTGCTGCAGCTTCCATAATCAGAATCAGAACCAGGTCCAGACTTCTGACTCCACAGGTACACTTTTACACAGTTCCGTTGTTTTAAACCACAATGCGCATCCTTGAAGCGTCCTAATCAATCGATTGAAATTTCAAAATGTAAGAGTCAAAAATGTACAATTCCGTTTGTTTACTTTTTGGAAACAAGGTTGTCGAGGTTATATTTCCGATACAGATTGAAGGCGGAGGCTTCTGACACTATAATTATAGAAATCTACTAATTATAATGCTATTACAAAAATCCATCATAACAGATGCGGCATGCCAACTTCTAGCCCCTTAAAAGAAAACTGAGAGAGCTATTACCATTTAACTTATAATAGCTTCACATGTAGGATTTACCCTGCTTATACCGACGGAAGTGACTTTGAAGTTTCGCATCTTTCAACTTCGGTTCATCTGGGATAGTTCCTACAGTTAAAGATACAGAATCACAGGAAGTCCTCAGCCAGTAAAACCGAAGAGGCAGGGGAGCGTCCATGGACCATGGTAGAAATAAGCAGGCAGGTACAAGAAACCGGATGCACCATAGTATTTCTAAGAGAATCATCATGGCAGTGAACATCACCGGAGATAAGCGGGGTTAGTGGAAGATAATATGGGAACAAATTCGGAAAGCAGTACTCAGAAACTATTGACAAATGTGCTTTCATACGTACATGATCAACATCGAGTTGAAGTTCTGAGATGGCTGAATATTAACGAGCAAAAAAACAGCAAATCGCATTGATTAATGTAGCCATATTTAGCTGTGATTTGGAGCACCGTGGTGGTTATCCAATCGCTCAATAACCAGTTAAATCGAAGTAGTACATCTGGACTGTCTCTGAAGAACGTTTAGCTCCTGAAGGGCCTTTTGGAATGCTTCTTTGATCTTATCCATAAGTCCTTGGATTCTTTGAAAGTATTCCTTGAACGGGAACATCAACCATTGATGAGATGTTGATATGGTTGCCACTACAGCTCATGGAATTAGCCTCCTTTTGGAGTCTTGGTCTTGAACCTTCAGAGTTCTGATTCAGGACTCAGCTGTGATCAATCTTTACAGTTAGAGTACTCAATTAACTCCCAAAAGGAGTAATTTCTTATAGGTCTCTAATTAACCCATGAATTCGTCAGCTCACCCGGCAGTCGGAACGTAGGAAGACCTAAATGTTACGCACATGGCTGGAATTGGCTGCTCGACGGCTCGTCTTTTAGACCGAGATATAGTTGTACGAACAGAATTAAGATGTTGATTGATGATCGCAGGACCACGTTTTGCCGATCACCAGCGTCACGGTAAAAGAAATCACACCGGCTGCAAAGTGAATAGGGAGGGTCCGAGACTTTGAAGGTTTGCAGAAAAGCAACAAATGTACGAGAAGTGTTGATAATCCAAAGAAACCATTCACAAATCTAAATGCCAATGCCAACCGGCTCTAATACTTTGATAGCACAAAAAAGCTTGGTATTTCTATTGTTCAAGCCTGTCATGACATAAACACACAAAATTAAACTATAGTAAACCGATCGGCAGTCGTCAACGTAACGATATCCAATGGGAACAGAAGTTAGTTGTGACTGACCAATCAAGGCAGAGCAACGTGCCATCGGTTGAAACAGCCTATGTACTGGAGAACTGTTCGTGCATAAATCTCAGGTTTTGGAAACGTGTGGCGATTTTTGTGTCACTTTTCGACATGTGGTTGACTTAAGGGTACGGAATTATGAACGACACTGGCCCATCAGTCAATTGTTTAAGGTGGTGTAATGTAGGGATCGGCCCTGTTAATACAATGAATTGTAACATTATGTTCGATGGACGCTGATAGTTCCATCCACGTTGTGAAAGGTGACTAAAAGTTCAACTCACACCAAGTCACCTCGAAGTATAAATACCCTTACCCAATCCGACGATTTAATCACCAACAATTGACAAATTATTAGCATCCATCAAAAACACTAGAAATGAAATTCACTTTAGCTTTATCCACTTTAGCTTCCATCGCTATTGCCTCTGCCAAAAACATCTTATTAACCAACGATGATGGTTGGGCTGCAACTCCAATCAGAGCCACTTACAACGCTTTAACTAAAGCTGGTCACAATGTCATCTTGGTCGCTCCAGTTGAACAAAGATCTGGTTTTGGTGGTCAATTCGTCTTCCCATCAGGCAACACCTTATTGAGGGATGATCAATTTGGTTACAAGAAAGCTGGTGACCCAGCTTGGGGTCATGAAGAAACCGATGACCATATCTGGTATTTCAATGCTACTCCAGCTGCCTGTGTTGGTTTTGCTTTTGATTACTTATTACCAAAATACTTTGCTGATTTACCTATCGATTTAGTTGTCTCTGGTCCAAATGAAGGTGGTAACTTAGATGCTCCAATGTACACTTTATCAGGTACCATTGGTGCTACCTACAATGCAGTTTACAGAGGTCACTCTGCCATTGCCTTCTCCGGTGCCAATGGTAATAACTCATTCTTCAAAGATTCATTAAATGAAGACCCATCTGATATCCAAAACATTTACGCTTCTAAAATTGTTGAACTTGTTAACACTATCTTTGACCACGCTGGTCAAAACCCAAGAGTCTTACCATTATCTACTGGTTTGAACGTTAACTTCCCAAAAATCGGAGCTGATTCTAAAACTGGCTGTGTTAATCCAAAATTCGTCTTTGCTAGATTAACTGGTGAATCTGTTCAAATCCCAGGTTTGGCATACAATGAAACTTCCAACACTCTTCAATGGACTTACAAGAACGGTACTGATGCTACTGCTAACAGATTGAACGGTGATTTAACCTTACCATCTGAAGACTTTGTCCTCAACTCTGGTTGTTACACTCCAGTGTCTGCTTTCTCCATTGATTACACTGCTCCAATTCAACAAGGAAACGAAGTCAAAGCTTTAGTTTCTGACTTATTAGTTGAATTATAAGCGTACTGATTATGCCTTACACCCTTTTTAACCTTTCGTTTGATTCGTCTTGCTTTTTTGTCTGATTTTCCTATTGAAGCTTGAATTATTTTATATAGATAATGTATTAAAACTAGATTGTTTTATGCCAGAATTAATGTAGTCTTGTTATTGTGTTTCTCTAGATATTGAGGGTCTGAATATGGCCGAATAATTCTTGGACTGATGGACTATTCCAGAAGGAGTTTTCGATAGGTTTCTGTGATATATCAGACTATCTGATTTCTAATGATTAATCAGCCATCAAAGTGACAAAATGCCAAAATCCCACACATGGCTGTTTGGTTGAATCCTGTAGGATCAACCTTCCATTATTAACTACTGTCATTTTCCTTATCTGGTCTCCCATTCAAGTACTGAGAAACTAAAATCGGCTAGAACATCAAAATATATAGTAAACCTATCCAATAAAGTATCCAGATCCATTAAACAACACTTCATTACTCAAGTAGTACCGTCTTTATATTCCCACACCCTCTAATTGCCACTCAAATACCAAATATCCACTATTTTCCATCGCACGCAACCTTGCCGAATCCGGCCGCCTTCGCGAACACACGAACTCGGTGGCAACAAAATCAGATCGAGTTTCAAACAACTTTCCATTCTCCCTCCTCTCCAATTCCCCCAATTACCCACCGAAACCCCTACCCAAGCGCATATTCCCAGTCAATTGACCACCAGAATTATGGCCAACGAGAAGAAACCGCTTTTGGATGCCTCAGGCGCCGACGCTGCGAAAGACGATGCCACCGCCACCGCCATTTTAAGAAGAAAGAAGAAGGATAACGCTCTTCTAGTCGATGACGCCGTGAACGACGACAACTCTGTCATTGCCATGACCTCCAACACCATGGAGAAGTTGCAGTTGTTCAGAGGTGACACCGTCCTTGTCAAGGGTAAGAAGAGAAAAGATACCGTTTTGATTGTCCTTGTTGACGATGATATTGAAGATGGTGCTGTCAGAATCAACAGAGTAGTCAGAAACAACTTGAGAGTCAGATTAGGTGATATCGTTACTGTCCATGCTTGTCCAGATATCAAATACGCCTCAAGAATCTCTGTCTTGCCGATTGCTGATACCATTGAAGGTTTGACCGGTTCCTTGTTCGATGTCTACTTGAAACCATACTTTGTTGAAGCTTATAGACCAGTTAGAAAAGGTGATCACTTCACTGTTAGAGGTGGTATGAGACAAGTTGAATTCAAAGTCGTTGAAGTCGAACCATCTGAATTTGCCATTGTTGCTCAAGATACTATCATTCATTGCGAAGGTGAACCAATCAATAGAGAAGATGAAGAAAATAACATCAATGAAGTTGGTTATGATGATATTGGTGGTTGTCGTAAACAAATGGCTCAAATTAGAGAATTAGTTGAATTGCCATTAAGACATCCACAATTGTTCAAAGCCATTGGTATTAAACCACCAAAGGGTATTTTGATGTATGGTCCTCCAGGTACTGGTAAGACTTTAATGGCTAGAGCCGTTGCGAATGAAACTGGTGCTTTCTTCTTTTTGATCAATGGTCCAGAAGTTATGTCCAAAATGGCTGGTGAATCTGAATCCAATTTAAGAAAAGCCTTTGAAGAAGCTGAAAAGAACGCTCCTGCCATTATTTTCATTGATGAAATTGATTCTATTGCTCCAAAGAGAGACAAGACCAATGGTGAAGTTGAAAGAAGAGTTGTTTCTCAATTATTAACCTTAATGGATGGTATGAAAGCTAGATCTAACGTTGTTGTTATTGCTGCCACCAACAGACCAAACTCTATTGATCCAGCCTTAAGAAGATTCGGTAGATTCGATCGTGAAGTTGATATCGGTATTCCAGATGCTACTGGTCGATTAGAAGTCTTAAGAATTCACACTAAAAACATGAAGCTAGCCGATGAAGTTGATTTAGAAACTATTGCTACTGAAACTCATGGTTACGTTGGTGCTGATATTGCTTCATTATGTTCTGAAGCTGCCATGCAACAAATTCGTGAAAAGATGGACTTGATTGATTTAGATGAAGATGAAATTGACGCCGAAGTCTTAGATTCATTAGGTGTTACTATGGATAACTTCAGATTTGCCTTAGGTAACTCTAACCCATCTGCATTACGTGAAACTGTTGTTGAAAGTGTTAATGTTACTTGGGATGATATTGGTGGTTTAGATCACATCAAGAATGAATTGAAAGAAACTGTTGAATATCCAGTCTTACATCCAGATCAGTATACCAAATTTGGTTTGTCTCCATCCAAGGGTGTGTTATTCTTCGGTCCACCAGGTACTGGTAAAACTTTATTAGCTAAAGCTGTTGCCACTGAAGTTTCTGCCAATTTCATTTCTGTCAAAGGTCCTGAATTATTAAGTATGTACTTTGGTGAATCAGAATCTAATATTAGAGATATCTTTGACAAGGCCAGAGCTGCTGCTCCAACTGTTGTTTTCTTAGATGAATTAGATTCTATTGCTAAGGCAAGAGGTAATTCATTAGGTGATGCTGGTGGTGCTTCAGATCGTGTTGTTAATCAATTGCTAACTGAAATGGATGGTATGAATGCTAAGAAGAATGTGTTTGTTATTGGTGCCACTAACAGACCAGATCAAATTGATCCAGCTATTTTAAGACCAGGTAGATTAGATCAATTGATTTATGTTCCATTACCAGATGAACCAGCAAGATTATCTATCTTACAAGCCCAATTAAGAAAGACTCCATTAGAACCAGGTTTAGATTTATCACAAATCGCTAAGACTACACAAGGTTTCTCAGGTGCTGATTTATTATATATTGTTCAAAGAGCTGCCAAGTTTGCTATTAAAGATTCCATTGAAGCTCATAAACGTACTGAAGCAGAAAAGGAAGCTAAAATTAAAGTTAAGGAAGAATCTGGTGATGTTGAAATGAAAGAAGGTGAAGAAGCTGCAGCACCAATTGAAGAAGAAGAAGAAGAGGAAGAAGACCTTGTTCCATTCATTACTAGAGCCCATTTCGAAGAAGCCATGAAGACAGCTAAACGTTCAGTCAGTGATGCCGAATTACGTCGTTATGAATCATATGCTCAACAAATAACGGCATCTAGAGGTCAATACACCAATTTCAAATTTGGTGAAGGAGACTCGAATACTGATCAAACCATTCCTTCTAATAATTCATCAAATGCGGGTAATTTTGGTAATGCTGACGAAGATGATGATTTGTATAATTAGAGTTTGATATAAACTTTAGTTTTGATGAAAGATTATTTTGTCCTTTTTATGGCTGTGCCTTCTGAATAAATAAATATTACATCTGTTTTTAGTAAACTACTCTCTGTATCTAATCAAAACATTATTATTAAAACAGTCCTTATAAAACAAATAAATACCCAAAACTCCATTAAATCATAAACACTCATAAGTACCCAGTACTCTGAGGAACAGCAATCTGAGGCACTATACTTCCAATACCATTCAAATTCATACTTTTTCTACTCTTTGTTAAAAGATGCTTATTCGCCTCGTTCTCATTTCTGACTTTCAAAGGCATAGTTGGCGCATAGAAATTAACCTCATCGATAGTCTCCTTGATCATCATATTATTGATGCTTCTTGCTGAGTTCAAACTAGCCAATGTTGATCTGGATGAGGAGGCAGACATCAATGAAGGAACAGATGACTGGATGGAGTTGAGGGACGATGAGGTGCCGGAGGTCGGGATCTTGAGTGAGTTTTGTGATTTCATGGATCTCAGGTTTGTCACTGGTGCAGCAATTGATCTCTCATATTGTTGTTGGCGTTGTAGGATCTGGACCTTCTTATGTTCTTGGAGTTGCTGCTTGATTGGGTGAAGGAAGTGGCCTAGTGACTTGATGAGGTCCTCGTTGGTCATGGAGAGGTCCCAGTTGAGATATTCCAGTAACTCACGCTCGATGGTGTTGACTTCCTGGATGGAGAGCAGGCCGTCTGTATAGGTGGACCAGTGCTTGTTGATTGGGGAGGAGTCGTTGAGAAATTTGGCACTGAGGATCAGGCAGCCCAAGAAGATTCTGTGGCGGGTGGACGCGATGCCGTAGACGTTGGAAGGCAGCACTGTCTTGAGCCTGGCGAGGTAGACCAGCGTGGACATGAGCGTGGGCGTCTGGACGTTGGAGTGGTGGATGAGCCTGCGAATGAACTCGTAGAGGGAGACCAGCTGGTGCCCTGTTGGCGATGGAGGTGGTGATGGGTACGCGTTCTGGGCCTTGACCTGGATGAGCGAGCAGGTCACGTCGACGAGGTACTGGACCATTTGGGAGGAGACCCTCTTTCTCTGGAACTGCAGAAGAGCTTCCTTGTCGGACATAATGATTGGAGAGCAGGCAGTTCGTGGGATCATAACATGAAGTTGGTGAAGAGGAACAAGGCAGCTTTAAATAGCAAAACGCCAGCCAAAGGCTATGAGTTGGTCCCGGCCAGTCGCTGAGCCAACTGAGCAGGCACACTGCCAAATTGTGCAGTTGTGTTGGTGATTTGCAAAAATTATGTTTGTCCAGCCATCCCAATCTGGCAGAAAAATGCGCCTTGACGCGTGAAATCGATGAAAACTTTCAACAAAGAAAAAGGGGGGTCTTGTTAGTGACTGACGCGTCTCAGGAATGAATTTGGGACCACTGTTTTGCATTTTATGGCATTTGTTGTGACTGTTTATTTTGCACTGGGTGGATCCTACCGACTCTCCAGGTGGGCATGACAATATGATACGTCTAAGTACTAACCAGTAATAATAACATAATACTAATTATTTATTATCTGGCCCATTTTCCTACTGGAAGGGGAAACTGGAAGCTCTTTTGGATTTTCCACTGCCCTAAACAGGTTATATTGGGAAATGGACAATGGACCAGGCGAACAACGGTCCAAAAAACGCGTCGAATTTGGCAAATGAGGCCATCAGCGTCTTCCACTCAGCATTATCATACGCCCGATACGCCTCAAGTCACAAGTTACAAGTGACAAGCCTAGTCATTAAAATCGATAAATAAATCAGTCCAATAAATTGACAAACCTGCAATTTCACACTTTAATTACCCACTTCTCGGAAAAACCAGCCATCGAAGAAAAATAGGATCTGAGGGCAACAACGCATGCTAAATCATATCTGGCGTGGGTTTGGCTGGATCTGGTCATTAGCGAATGCGTTTCTGATGAGGTTACATGGCCATCAGATCATCCTGTTCGCTTTCGGTTCATGATTGGCTCATTTGGTGGGTTTGCACTTCCTACTAGAGGGGTGGTTTCCCGATATCGGACCGTGTGTATCCGAGATAAAATATTCGCGAAGCATCCCGAATCAGGACAACTTCCTGATCTGGGTGTTTCTGTTTTTGTGTCAAATTGATGGGGAATTACGTCTCAAACACACGCAAATTTTGATGTTTTTCGCTTTTTTTCTCTTCTTCTTACCCCAGACTTTTCTAGAAAAGTGGGTTTTTATACTTTGAAGTTGATAGGAACGTTAAATTTAGTCAGAAGAACTGCTCAAGATGTTGAAGAACTGTTTATTGCTGCTTTTGTTGTTTGTTTCCTTGTGCTTCACTCCCTTTCTCGGTGATCTTATAGATAAGAGATTCCATGGTATTGCCTTTGAGTCACTGTCCTTAATCCCTGCTAATCATGTCAATATTGATAATTTCAACCTCCAGTCTAGATTCAAGTTATTTAATATCATTCCTTATAAGAACATTGCCAGAGATCGGTTCGATCAGTGGATTCATGAACAGAATGAGATCTCGTTTAATAAGATCTTGCTGAATATTGGTGATAAGAGTTGGAGTCCTGATTTATTGGACAAAAATGTCTCGTTGGGTGCCGTAATTGCTAGTCCTTCTTCAGTTGAACCAAATTATTTCTATCAGTGGATTAGAGATGGTGCTATTACCATTAATTCAATCACTCATTATTTATCTGATACTGGGTTCAAGAATCAGTCATTACAAGTTACTATTGAGAATTATTTGAATAATAGTTATCATTTACAAAGAGTGGATAATCCAAGCGGGAAATTTGATGAAGAAGAGTTATTAAATCTTGGTGAACCAAAGTTCATGGTTGATGGTACCCCATTTTTAGATCATTGGGGTAGGCCTCAAAATGATGGACCAGGTTTGAGAGTTATTAGTATCGATAATTTTTTGAAACAATTGTTGAAATATAAAGATGGTGCTTTCATTCAGAAGGATTTCAAAAATGTCCAAGATATCTATTTCAAGATTATGAAACTTGATTTGAAGTATATCATGAAGTACTGGTCCATCGAGAATTTTGATCTTTGGGAAGAAATTGATTCACATCATTTCTTTACGTCTTTGACTCAATTGAAAGCATTGAACATTGGTTTGAATTACTACAAGAAGTATGATAACCAAGATCTTGATTTTGGTCGAGCTTTGGAACAAGAATCCCAAAAATTATTGAAGTTTATTCTTGAAGATTCTGGATTTATCAACTATAATTTGAATCATATTGTTGAAACTCCCTCTATCTTGGATTATAGATCTGGTTTAAATGCTGCCACTATTATTGCTTCCATTTTGACCCATGATGATGATGAAAATGATACAGACATTCCATTTGATGTTAATGATGGGTTAGTGTTAAATTCATTAAGTGAATTGATCAAATCAATGAAATACATTTATCCAATCAATCATGGAAGAATAAATTTGAACATTGGTGTTGCATTAGGTAGATATCCAGAAGATGTTTACGATGGCGTTGGAATAAGTGAAGGTAATCCATGGTTTTTAACCACATTGTATGCAAGTGAATTATTATTCAAAATGGTTAACAAGCTTTATATTGAAGGTAAAAACTTGATTATTGATGAATCAAATCAACATTTCTTTTTTAATCATATCATCGAAGTCAATAACGTTGCCAATACCGAATCAGTCATAGATTACAGCATTAACATCCCTTACAATTCAATTGCATTCAATCAAACATTGAAGAACGTCTTTGATTATGCAGATTCTTTCTTAGATGTTGTTAGGGAACATGTTAGTAATGAAGGTTGCATGAGTGAGCAGTTTAATAAGTATAGTGGGTTCAATCAAGGTGCTGAGAATCTTACTTGGAGTTATGGTTCTTATTATACCAGTTATAGGGCCAGACAAAAGGCGGCTGGATTTGTTGGTCTTTGATAATCTTTTAATATTCTAGATTTGCTTATGTTGTTTTGTCATAGATATCCAAATGGAATGCCTGTTACAAGAACATTCATTTTGTGTTATGATTTTAGGGTTACGGATTTGTTTTTATATTTAGATGCATTTTATTATATATGTTATATGTTTGTCGTTTCAGTTACAGCATTTTTCTGAATTTTATATGTTCATTATTAGGGATATGCATTATGAAGGTTGTGTTTTTTTTTGATCATTATGAGTAAGCTGTAGTCATGTTCTTTAAGTAGATACCAACACCATAGTAAAACAACCTGTTGCCAAAGAAATCAACACAGATCCAGCCAAATAATCAATCCACTCCTTCCTAGGATTCAATGAGATGATACCTTTCATGAACGCGATCCCCACCATTGCATAAATCAATGTCAATGCGCCACCAATCCCTTGCTGTAGATGAAGTAATGCATTTGGACCAATCCAAGAACCAGGTTGCGATGGATTTTGAATATGTGGGTTTATCAATATCAAGGACATCATGAGAAATATTAGGATTAGGAGTGAGAATAATGATAGTAATTTCAACCAAAGTCGTAAAATTGGTTGATGAAGACTGTCGGATGATGATGACGATTGTTGTTTTGGGGTCAGAGATTCCATGTCTTTTGATATCATGGATTGATTGAGTAAATGTGTTATTGATTCGGTGTTGTATGGAGTGGTCATATTGACTTCTGTAGGGGTAATATGAGATAACTTGTGAGATGAGTTTGGAGAGGTATTTAGATTTGACACAATTTTGCAGAATCGAATTTCGGAATGCCAAGGAAAGGTTTTGCTTTGGCGTTGCCACTTCGGGGAATTTCCTGATTTGGGGGGTTTGTGGTTTTTCTATTTTGATTCAAGCAAACTACAGGAACTCTAAATAACTAATAGACATAAATATAATACATGCGAATTAGACAAAACACAACACAACTCTCACTGTTTACTTTTATTACTCAATAATGTCTCCGCTCTAGTCAAACCTGGTAAGTCTAATGAAGTTCTTGCATTTTCAATAGAAATTCTACCATCTCCTAATTGTCCTTCTCTCATCATTGATAATCTTGTTCTGTCTAATGAAGTTCTTGGAACGTAATCCTGAATGTCATGGACTCTATCAATATTATTTAAATCACCATCATCTGGTTCATTCAAATATTGTAATGCAATTTCTTCAGTCGATACTTCTTCATTACTTAATGGATATGGTGGTGCGTTTCTTGAACTCTTTCTTGATGAACTTCTTCTAAAGACATTGGATGATCTTAATTCAGCTGCATTCTGTTGAGATTCCAAGACATGAGACGTGGAATATTTGGAAATTTCTGGTCTGTTTGGATCAGTAGGATCATAATTTCTTGGATATTGATCAAAGTGACCTAATCTAACACATTCCCTGATAATATCAACATCTTTTGGAAAGAAATATTTCTGAATACAATCATAAACGAATCTAGGTAACAAACAAATAACAATACCAATAAACAAACAAGCCCAGAATGCAGTACTTCCATAAATTTGAGCTGCGGCTTTGTAATATTCTTCAGATGAAAGCGTGGAACTCCAAATACCGGTCCATGCAAAGATCACAATAATTGATAATGCAATGATTAACATACTTAACCAATCCCATGTATAGAAATGAATAGCCATGTAAATGTTACATGAGATTGATGCAATTGAAGCAACCAATGTACCAATCCAATAACGATGATCCAAATTTAACCCATTATAAGTAACCAAGCCTGTTTTGTAGTAAAGACAATATGGTAAGAAGAAGGACATCATTGATTGATATAACCCATCTCCCATATATGCCCAGAATTTTGCCATTGTCCATTCTGATCTATAGATACCAACATTGTATAATTGTGGAACCAATAATGAAACAACATCATTAACATCTTGATCAAAAATACCCATGAAAATAACAGGTAATGAAGTATATGCCAAACTGTAAAACATCAAATAAGTATATTCAAACAAATAGGTACCATCAAATTGATTATAGATACCATACCAAAACAATGATAATGTGAAAATAACATTTTTATAGAAGAAACTTGGAATCATTTCACTTAGTCTTTTATATGACCATCTACCATGAACCAAGATCAATCTAGCTAAGAACCTGAATTGACCAAACGCATAGTCTGAAGACATGACAGCTTGTCTACCTTCTTCACCAGCAATACCAACACCGATATCTGCAGCTTGAATCATTGCAACATCATTAGAACCATCACCAATAGCTAATGTCATAACATCTAACGTTTCTTTAACCATTTTAACAACAGCTGCCTTTTGAGCTGGTGAAACTCTGCAGCATAAAACAGCTTTACATTGTTTACATAACAATAAGAATTTTCTCATGTTATCACCTTGTAATGCGATTTTCAAAGCTTCACCATCAATGACAACACCATAATTACCTCTTGGTGGTTCATGTTCCTTTTTGGCCAGTTCAACTTCTTCCCATGTACCTTCCATATCAAACTTTTCTCTTAGATATTTCTGTAAGAAGTGTGAAATGATTTTATTTGGATCAGATGAAACTTTCTCAACATCTTCACCAGATGTTTTCAAGACTAATAATTCCATATCATTACCTAACAAGTTACATGAAAACCCAATATTAATGGCAGTTTCAACTTTATCACCAGTTAAAACCCAAAGTTTGATACCCGCTTGGCCTAGGACAGAAATAGCATCAGGAACACCATCTTGTAATTTATCTTCAATGGCTGTACCACCTAACAAGGTCAATTCTCTTTCAATGGAATCAGCTAACTCTTCCATTTTTTCTTCTCTTTTGACTAATGCAGCAGATGCTACTTCATGTTTCTTGTTCCAGGTTTGATATTCTGTCCAGGTTAATTCTCTTTGTGCGATACATAAGGTTCTTAAACCTTCGGTGGCATATTCTTCTAAATGTAATGCAGTTTTCTCTAATAAACTCTCATCAGAACCAGTTCTTAATCTTGAATAGATAACAGAATCAGCACCTTTACAAATTAATAATGCAGTTGGTTCTTCACCCAATGAAGACGGTGGAATCTTGATAATAGCACTCATTCTCTTTCTAGTGGAGTTGAATTCTAAGATATTTAAAATTTGATACTCTTTCTTAACACCCTGGACATCAACAATAACATCTCTCTTAGTTCTGTCAAGGTATGAAAACCCAACATCTCTAGCAGTCCCAACTAATGCTGCTTCATCAGGAGATTGAGCCTTGAAAAGAATCTTAGTTGGATCATTATTATCCTTTTCAGCTAAAACAGAATGACATAATGATAATGATAACATGAAATGTTCATTGGCCTTTTGTTGTTCAGGACCTCTGGATCCTTTTAAATCTCTAACAAATTCACTTGAAATGAAAGTCAAATCTTCTGGTTTCAAATATGGATTTTGAGCAATTGAATATAGCTCTTGAACCATGACTTCTTTATCTTCAGCAATGAGTTTCTTTTCTCTTCTTGATTCTTCATCAACATCAACACCTTGTCTCTTTCTTAAACCAGCTAATGCTTCAGTATATGCCTTACCATAACTAACACCATTGATAGTGGCTTTCTTAAATTCCATGACGTTCTGAGTTAATGTACCTGTCTTATCACTAAAGATGTATTCAATCTGACCTAAATCATCAGAAATACTCCATGATTTTGGAGTACATGGATAATCCAATCTAGGATAGTACATATTAACATCAGAATAGATGAAATAAGCCTGTGCAGTCTTGATGATTTCAATAGAGATGTATAATGAAATAGGAACCAATGACTGATACAGAATAACAGCAACAAAAAAACCAACAATACCATTTGCAGCAGATGAACCGGCAATTGTACCATATTCGAAAAAAACTCTTGAATTTGCTTCCTGATTGTAAAAAATACCATTGATTAAACCAGATGCAAAACAAATGAGGAATAATAGAAAGAAATTCAATAAGACAGTGTAATTCAAGCCTCTTGCGATTCTCGATTTCTTGGTTGGAGTTTCACCAGAGTTTAACATGATTTTGGTATCTTTACCAGTGAAGATGACTAAACCAACAGCCCACTTAGTGTTTCTTAATGAACAACCTCTTAATAGCATGTTGTTGATAGTAATTGGTTCATTCCTTGGTTCAGATTCCTCACCTCTCCATTTCAAATTACCTTGATAATTGTACAGATTAGCATGAGGACCTTCAGATTCAACCCAAAACTTAGCCTTTGCAGCATGTTTAGAGTTCTTAATAGCAGTACCACATTTCAAAGATTGGCGAACTTTTAAATTAGTTTCACCATCCAAATTCTTGGTTTCGACATAACAACCACCATCTGGATCAGAAGTAGATAATAAGATAACATCAGCAGGGATCTCATCATTGTTATGAATTCTAACAATATCACCAACTTTAACACTCTTCCATGCGTCTTTCTGGAATTTGACATCTGGAGTTGGTATTAGTGATGGGTCCAGAATAGATTCATCTTTATTGATCATCATATGAGAATCACCAAATGGATTATCCATTGATCTTCTATTGAATTCATCCATCTGGAAGGACTTTCTACCATCATATTGTGAATCCATTGATTTTCTCATATGCATTGCTTCTTTGTTTAGCTTTTCAATTCTGGCCTTTTCTTTACCAGTTTTGGTCAGATGAGCAGAAAACCAATTCATTAATCTGACCATTGATCTAGTGGTGGCTTTCTTTAATTTTCTCCATTGGGAAACATTATCTTCAGATATGTTATGATTTGTGACACCAGAAAGGATATGTGTAGGTGTGTTGTTGACTTCCATATCTAATATAGTACGTCTTGAATCTTCCACAGCGTCTTTCACAGCAGTGACTAAAACAATAACGGCTAATGGAACAACAGACAAACCTGGATTTGGAACACCAAAAATGTTGAAGAAACCTAAGATAATCATGATCAAGAAATAAACATTGGCAATATTTTTGAATTGGAACATGATATTTTTAGGTAAAAATGACAATGGAGTATATTTTGTAGTTCTGACCTTGTTTCTTGGATAATCAATTATCGGTTCATTATTCTCATTCAACATTTCTTGTGGTAATGGCATATTGAAATACACCGTTCTTAGTTCTCCTGATCTATTGTTTTCAGCATCTTCACCATCCTCACTCATTGGTCTATTACCATCTTCATTATCATGATGTGGTCTTTCAAACCTACTTTTCCATCTCAAAGTTTTGGCTCTTCCAACAGTAGGAACACCCTTTTTATCTCTTCTAGTACCCCATCTATGTCTCTTCATAATTGATTCTTTTCTCGGTAATGTTTGATCTTCCGTTATTATCGTATCTTCATTATCAGCAAATTTAGTAGTGGTGTCTGCAAACTTAGCAGTTGTCTGTAAATGAGGAGTGTTTTGAAATGAATCAGATGATGAGGATCTAGAGATACGCTTTGATGAACTTCCTTCATTAATGGTTTCATTATGATCACTGAACACGATCCGTGCTTGCGGATTTCTTCTTTGAGATGATTGATTCCTTAAAATAGAAGCACTCTTTCTCGATATATTGAGACTTTCTGCACTGTGGTCTTCCTCAGAGAGATTGATCTCTTGAAACTTGTTATCATCATTGAATGGAGACTTCGGCGATGTGTTTGCATTCCAGTCGTCTGTGTTGTGATTGGACATGATGATGACTAGATGACTAATGGAGGTATGATGGTATTTTAATTGTTTTGATGACGTGTAACCCGGATGGACCTTATCAGGAATATGCAAAATGGTGAAAAGGTGGTGGATCAGTAGAGATAGTCAGCAATTCCTCAGCAGCACACAGTTATTTTTATATGAGAAAGTGTTGATAATTTGGCGATGGTTTCTTTCCAGCTATTAATCCGTCTGTATCGGCAGTCGGCAGTAAGGCGGTAAGTGTTGTAGTGTCCAGAAATGCTTTTTTGACGGTAAAAACGCGACGTGGGTCAAAGTGATCTCTCTGAATGGTCTGGGATCTCCAAGCAGGCTTTTCCAGCACAAAAACTCGTCGAGATTGGCACAATTGAGTGATAAACACAGCTCTTCAAAAGAAATGGAACAAATCAAATTTTTGGAGGTCCCTCAAACATTCTGCAAATTCTGAATTTCTTTCGCGAATCAGAAAAAGGCGCGTTTTATCCGGAAAAAGTTAGTAAGTGCTTATTATTTACATCACTACAATGGGTAACTGTAAAAGCAAATCACTAAATTAAAGCATGAGTTCATTCTCGTTATTTAAATTAGAGTGTGAGTGGAAGCAGTATTAGACTAATCACTGTTCAGCCTCTGACTCGGCTGGTGGCTGTGCGAACTGCCTGGTCCACTTTTTTGCGGTGTCGATGGCCTTGTTCTCGTTCTGGAGCCATTCTTCAGCCACGTCATTGGCTAGCGGATCGTTTGGATTGGGAGCAGCCAACAAAGCTTGTACTGACAAAAGCACTGTTCTGATCTGTAGGGCCGGGGACCAGTTGTTCTTGAGCACGTCAAGGCAGATTCTTCCTAGCTTGTCGATATTTGGGTGGTAGATTTTGGTGAGGAATCTGACCTTAGGAGCAATCACTGGGGAGGGTTAGTAATGGTTTCTTCATGATGGTTAAATATCACTTCTTCTTTAATTGAAGAGTACCTTCTGATATCTTTACTCACTTGGATAATCATCTGGTAAGAACAATTCCAATTCGAACACACCACCTTCGTATGGGGATTGACCTGGACCTTGGATCGTCACGTCGAAATATCTCAAGTTGTCTTCGTGAGGCACAGCAGTGATTCCTGGGACTGGCTCACTGACCAAACGTTCTGTTTCCTTATGACAGTATTGTTAGTCTATTGTTTGAAAGGATGGCGTTCTGTGGAGTCTTCTGAGTTGATGGGAGATTTCACCGCTGATTCCAAATAATCTGGTTCGTTTCCACAATATCAAGACAAGTAACATACTTTGATGATTCTCTTTGGTAAATTACTCATTCCTGATGGCTCTCTTCCTTTTAGAAAGAATCTTCTTTGGTAGAAACTGTCACAATCTCTGATCTTTTCGTCAGATTTCACTCCATGTTAAGATGAGTTCCGACCACATCACGTGATGCTATTTCCGACTCCACCAAACAAACACATACGCCTAAAATTCGATCTAATTTAAAATCATTTCAATCCAACCAAACGACCAACCGCCTTCCCAATTTCCAATTTCCAATTTCAACTTACAGATGTCGGTCATTCGAGGCTTCACATACTTCGCGATTCTCGTGGCTACCGTCTTGAACTTGTACATCTACACGTATCCAAGTCTTGATCCTGAAAACTGTTCATGGTCATTACAAAAACCAATAATAAATCACGTTGAGAATGAAATTGTCAGCAAGATTAGAAAACTTCCATACTTTGGTGATTTATACAATCAATATGTGAGTCCATTGGAGTACAAGAAGCCAGCTATTGATGATATCAAGATGTTAGCATTTGGTGATCCACAAATCAATGGAAATTGGCCATCTACTCCATATATCAAACGTCTTGATAATTTCGGTAATGATCATTACCTTGGACATATTTACAGAACTATGAAGAAAAGATTGCAGCCTAACTATGTTGCTGTGTTGGGAGATTTATTCAGTTCCCAATGGATCGGTGATAGTGAGTTTTTCAACAGAACGAGACGTTATGTTACCAGATTATATGATCAACCTGAAGAACATAGACAATACGTTTTGGATTTCATTAAGGATCATGAACGTGTTGATTGGATGAAATTCTTAGAAGAGAGAAAAGGTACCGATATTCATGATCTGGAGTTTGGTTATCAAGATGTTTATGATTGGAATACTCCAAATTTCACTAAGATGTTGGAAAACGAACCATTGTTTTTGAATGTTTCTGGTAATCATGATATTGGATATTCTGGTGACGCAACATGGCAACATATGGCTAGATATTTCAAATTGTTTGGTAAAGATAATTTCTGGATTGAATATAATCGTGATACCCCACAAGCTTACAGAATCGTTGTGTTGAATTCATTGTTATTGGAAGGCCCAGCTCTACAACCAGAGTTCCTTGATTATACTTGGGAATTCTTGTATCAGTTATTTGAAAGAAAGTTCAAAGGTGCTACTATCTTATTGACACATGTTCCATTCTACAAACCAGAAGGATTCTGCGTTGATGGTCCATATCATGACTACTATAAAGAAGATGCTAGAGAACAATACAAGATTGGTCTTCTAAGGTCCCAAAATCATTTAGCAAAAAATGTTACGCAAAGTGCCTTATCCTTGATCTTTGATGATTATCCAGGTGTTATCTTAACTGGTCATGATCACGAAGGTTGTCAGAGTTGGTACAACAGAAACGATACTAGTCTAGAATGGATCCCATCAAAACATAAAACTGAAGATGTCGCAATTAGAGAAATCACTGTCAGAGCAATGATGGGCGATTATGATGGTAATTCTGGGTTGTTGAGTGGTCATTTCGATGAACGTAAATCTAAATGGGAATTTGATTTCACATTATGTACTTTTCAAGTTCAACATGTTTGGTGGGCTGCACAAATCAGTTTGGCACTTTCTGTGTTGTTGTTCTCTGTTGTGTTTGTGTTTGACTTGTGAGTATGGGGGGAGCTATTGAATAGAATGGTTATTTATGCATGATTTGATGTAGTTGTTTGTTGGTGTTGAATAGAGCCCTACTAATAATCAAAGATTACCCGGTCTTTTCGTTTGGCCATAAAAGAAAAAGTTTCCACTGAAAAAATTCTTCCCTTTCTTCAGAACCTTTTTCTCTTCTTCAGAAAGTTGCAACCAGAGAATTTGGCCAATTGCTAGTATGGCTCCCCATGAGTCCTCACTCGTTGTAGTTTACTACACAGTGACTTTGCTTATTCATTTAAGAAGGTCTGCTGAGAGAGAGAACACTTGTGGTTGGAGCGATGTGAGTTTTTGGTTGATTTTACCTGGTGAGAGGAAGGTTGATCTTCAAGAATTCGCTTCTTCACTCAGATAGTGGTGGATCCCGTAAGGTCAAGACATGTTTCTGTATATCTGGTAGGTTCTGAATGAACAAATGCGATTAGCACCACTCATAAACGTAGAATTGAAACAAAACATTGTAAAGCAACTACGGTGTGGCCCGTACCGACCATTTCGTCATACAAGTTTCACTGAAACACAAGAAAACACTGAATTGTATTGTTTTGGATCTCAAAAAGCCCAACTGCGTGCTGATTCAACTGATCCGGTACACATTCCCCAGTGATTCACAGTCAGAGAAACCACGCTCACCACCAACACTCGCGAACTGCCACACCCAGAGATCACACGCTCGTTTCCCGTGTTTTTATCGCATTTCCTCCGCTTGTCTCAGTGTTATTTAGTCACTCTTTACTATCAGCACCGCCCCATCTGCCAATAAGCCAACCACAACCAAGCAAGGGTCCAGCATCCACATATAGGCGTTATCAGCTGCACATACCCATACACAGAACCCACAAACAGAGCCTGCTTCCATAATGAATTTCATGAGAAAGAAACCGGCGTCGCCCATCGATGATCTCACGACACTATACAACGAGGTCGCCAACAGAACGATACACACCCTGGCCTTAGAGGAGAAGGGGGACTACAAAAGGGCGGTCCAGGGATGGAAGGGCCTCCACACACACGTCCTGTACCAGATGGACGTCATCAACAAGACCCATGGGCAGCACAATTACTCTGCTGATGAGCTATATTTGAGAGAGGGTATTGAGGTGCTTGTCTCAAAGGGATTAGACCACTTAGACAGAGTCAACAACCTATATCAACAGTCCATAGAGCCAGATGAAAGACCAGTATATGGATCACCAGCCACTTACACTGTTCCTACACTGAGAAACAATAGCAATCCGATGGGGTTCACAGCGAGGAGTCAGCAACTTCAGGACCAACAACCACAGAAGTCTAGGATGCTGAAGACACTTCGAACAGAGAAACCAAACAGATTTATGATGAATAATAACAGATCTACTCCTCAGGAGATTTCCAAGATGGCTGCTACTGCTATTTATAACAATGGACACTCGTCTCAGGAGAAGTTGCAAAATTGGGCACCTTCAAAATCATTGAGTACCCCTAATGTCAAAGAGTCAAGAAAGAGTGAATATTTGAACATATTTGATGAGTCTTTTGATGATGAGTTTAGCTTTGATTTCCAATCCATTAGAAGAAATGAAACATTATCTCAATTAGAAGCATCTGGAAGAAGTTCCAAATCCCATAGAAGACATGTATCTGAGAATAATGATTTATCTTCTAATTTTGATGCTTTGCAAATTACATCAGAGTCACCATCTCCTGTTCGAGAAGGGTCACCTAATAGAATATCCCAGATCAATATACCTAATCCTAATTTCAACTCATCACCGTTTTCAGACTCAAACTTTGCATCTTCTGTGGACTCTTCATCTTCAATTGTTGATAAACCACCTCCTCCGCCAGTTCCAACATCAAGACCTCCAATTCCAAATACAGTTCCATTACTGTCTCCGTCTATTCCAAAACCAAAAAATACCTCACCTGCTTCCACAATGAGAAAGACTGCACCAAGGCCAACACCACAGCCGAAGATAGCAACTTCTTCACAGCAAACACTAAGAAAGGCTAACTCGGCTACTACCACTACCACTACATCAAAACCACCATTGCGTCAAGCAAAGACCCAACCACCTCCTAAACCCACGACTATCGCAACTGCGTCGTCCATTGCTGCCAGAAAGACTACAGAACGAGCAAAAATCGTCTCTAAGAGACCAGTTGTCAAGACAACACCAGCAACAAGCAGACCAGTTGTGCAGAAAGGGACCAAACCAACTACCACTAGACCACTAGCCAAACCAACAAATGCTGTGAGAAAAGTGTCTACTCCAGCAACCACAAGACCAAAACCAACCATCCCTGCTACTTCAACGGCACATTCTCGTTCAAGATCAGAATCACCAAGAAGAGTGAATGTTACAAAAGATACAGAAACTATTTCTGATTCATCATCAACTGAAGGTGATGTCGATGAAATGGAACTTTCAGAGAAGGAAATCGAAGAGAAGATGCAACAACAGATCATTGATGAAATTAGAGGAATTGACCCTGGTGCTGCTAAACAAATCTTCAATGAGATTGTCGTTAAGGGAGATGAAGTACATTGGGATGATATCGCAGGTTTAGAAACTGCCAAAAATTCATTGAAAGAAACTGTCGTTTATCCATTCTTACGTCCTGATTTATTCTCTGGGTTAAGAGAACCTGCAAGAGGTATGTTATTATTTGGTCCTCCAGGGACAGGTAAGACTATGCTTGCCAGAGCTGTTGCAACAGAATCTAAATCTACATTTTTCAGCATTTCTGCATCTTCATTAACTTCAAAATTCCTTGGTGAGAGTGAGAAATTAGTTCGTGCTTTGTTCTTGTTAGCCAGAAAATTATCACCTTCAATTATCTTTGTCGATGAAATTGATTCGTTATTGAGTGCACGTAATGAGAGTGGTGAACATGAATCCTCAAGACGTATTAAGAATGAATTCCTTATTCAATGGAGTGAATTGACACATGCTGCTGCGGGTAGAGACCAGGGTGATGATCTTCAACGTGTTCTCGTTCTAGCTGCTACTAATTTACCATGGGCTATTGATGAAGCTGCAAGAAGAAGATTCGTTCGTCGTCAGTATATCCCATTGCCTGAACCAGAGACTCGTTTGGCACATATTAAGAACCTATTGGCACATCAGAAACATACATTGGATGAAAAAGATCAGAACAAATTGATTGAATTAACGGATGGATTCTCTGGAAGTGATATTACTGCGTTGGCTAAAGATGCTGCGATGGGTCCTTTACGCTCATTGGGTGATAAATTATTGAGTACGGCAAGGGATGAGATTAGACCTATTGGATTAGAGGATTTTGTTAGTTCGTTGAAGTATATTAGACCTAGTGTTAGTAAAGAGAATTTGAAAGATTTTGATGATTGGGCAGATAAATTTGGTTCCTCTGGAGTCTAAGCATTGTTTAGATATTTTCGCAACCTATCATATTGGGGTATATTTTTCGTCCTTAATTATTAGTACATTTGCATTTCCTCTTATAAAGTATTAAATGTAGATTAATTAAAACTTTCCATTATTATTACAAACTGAATTAAATAAACAACAAAGGGTACTCTAGCAGGTGATTATTGTAATTATGCTTTTCTGAGTTGATCTTTCTTATGATTCTTCTTTGCTGTTGCCTCATACATTAAATCTTCAAATAGTCTAACCTCTTCATCCTCATTTGGTGATCTTTCTGCTTTGATAAATTGATTCCCGATTAGCAACAATGCTTGTGCTTTGGCTGTTCTTTCTTTGGAACTCACTTCTTTGTTATTAAGAATCTTATCACAAACGTCTCTCAAAACACCTTGGATCTCAAACTTGGAACTAACCCAAGCAGTAGCAACAAATTTACCAGTCATCGTTCTTTCAAATTCTGCCTTTGTATATTCATCCCATTCTTCACCTCTTTCTTGAGCCTTGATCATTTCTTCCATTGACGCCTGTGCATCCATTGCAGTAGATAAGATATTCCATGCAGATTTAGCAGTTGAACCCTTTTGTTTGACAGAGGAGAAGATCTTGGAAATACCGAATGTCTTTTGGGATTTCAAGAACGCTGATGCTTTGGTATGATAGATTTTACCAATTGTGTGTAGTAATTCTAAACCAAATGATTCCATCTTAAGGTCTTCAATTTCTTTGGATAATTCAGTATTGAATTTGTTTAGGTCGTCAGGTTCACCAGAGGCAGCGATCAATCTTTGAAGTTTGGCTTCTAGTTTTTGTGCCAATTCTTCAACTCTGATCTTCTTAGCTTCCCTTCTTTGTTTCTCAAGTTTCATTAACTCTTCTCTTTGGGCTTTACTCAGTTTCTTGGATGGTCTCTTCGATGGTTGATTAGAAGTAGTATCCTGAGAGGAAGACTTCAAATCTGATGATTCACCTTTCTTGTGTGTTAAATGAGTGGAATCAACTTTAGTGTCATCGTTGGCCTCGCTTTCACCAGCAGAAGAAGCAGCAGGGGTTTCACCATTAACAGGCGCATTTCCATTGGCAGAACCATCACCTTCAGGCTCCAATAAGTCGGCACTCTCGGCCAGGTCTTTCAACAAGGTCAACTCCCCGATCCAGTCATGGAACGCCTCACCACCAAACATAGAAGAGAAGAAATCGGTGGCATCTTCGAACCCAGCCTCAGGCACTGCTTCATCCTTACCAAACTCGTTGTATCTAGCCCTCAGCTTCTCGTCACTCAAGACCTGGTACGCCTCACCGACTTCCTGGAATTTCTTTGCAGCTTCTGGATCATCGGGATGCTTGTCTGGATGTGTCAACATAGCCTTCTTTCTGTAAGCCTTTTTGATCTCAGCGGCGGTGGACTCTGGCTGAATGCCCAACACGTCGTAGTAAGCTGTATCCTTCACCATAGTGTCCCTGAAAGTGTGACTGAGTGTCGAGTATGTTCAAAACAACCGATTTGATGTCGAGTTTTGAAACATAAATACATCATGTCTGACAAAACAACAACCAAAATAATTATTTCCGTATATTCCGATGCCCAAGTCATGTGACGTCACCCGTAATTCATGAGTTCCGACTGACACATACGGTGAATCAATGGTCTAGCTCTATCTTCACATTTCCTGCAACAGTTTGAGTCTTCTTAGAGAAACTTTATGATCAAAGAGATAAGCAATCTTAGCAACAGTTCTTTCATTAGTTTCCGGATAAATGAAATAAGAAATGAAATGAAGACAATCCACCGCGCTTTAGCACACCAATTTCAAGCAGTCTTATTCAAAATGTAAGGCGTAACGACCATACGACCAATCAATGGAGCAAGCTAAAAGATAGTTTAATGAATTTGAATAGTCTCCTGGAAAGTGAAACCATTGAGTTTAATCGAGTTTGTCCTTTGAATTCAGAGTCATTAAAGTGTTCAAATAATTTTACATTGTTCTCTTTGATAAAAATGGATTCAGAATTGGTGTATATTGTAATTTATTCCCCATTGGCATGTACCCTGAAACGCCGATTCGTTACTTGTGATTGCCCTCTTTGTGAAGAAGGTATCCGTTGTTCGATTCTGAATCCGTCACAGTTGTCATCTACTGGTAGTGAAATAGATTTAGTCCTTTCTCCGATATGCTTTAGTTGACTCATTCTAAGCTATCACGCACCATTAATGACACATAGGAGACACCTGTCTTAAACTGGTTAAAGTAATGTGTCATATCAGTAGAGTTCGTGCCCTGTACCAGTCCAATAATACTATGGAAATCATTTTGAAATTGGTCAACACCCCGCAAATAAACCCATGAAACAAAAAAAAGCACCGTGAATATGATCACTATTCTAATAATCGTCTTTATTAAGCCAAAGATAATCTGTACTGCGTTCTTAATGAAGTAGTACGCCAAATACGCACCAAAAAGGATGGCAAATGGTGTAATGATTTGTGGATATTCAGTGATGATATATTTGGAAAGTGCGAACCCGTGGACAGTAGTTGTTCTCAACAGTGAGAAGACGATGGTGAGGAAGTAGTCAACCTGCAAGTTACCTGTGAGACCTGCCATTATAACCTTGTGTCCGTTTTGTTGTTGGAAGTGGAAAAAAATAAAGAAACTACAAATCAAAACGTAAACAATTATGTGTAAGCTTATCTTTCCGAGGTCGTATTATGTAATCTGGTCGGAATTCTTTTTTTCGTTAATAATCAAAAGTCTGGCTTTTGGAATAACCTTTTTGATTGTTCATCAGTCTTTGTGCCATCCACAGTTTCCAGGCTCAACTATCACCAGAATGTCCACAGTTCCAGCCAGAAAGCAGGTGCTGAACTTGTACCGCGAGTTCATCCGCAACGCCACCCGCTTCAACAACTACAATTTCAGCCATTACTTCGTTCGTCGTTCAAGAGATGCTTTCAAAGAATCCAAAGACTTATCAGATGAGAACAAGATCGCAGAAGCATTTCAAAAGGCCCGTGAGGAGTTAAATGTTCTTCAGAGACAGTCCAAGATTAGTCAGATGTACTCCTTTGAGAAACTGGTTGTTGAGCCATTGGATACCCATCACCGTACTCCAAATCACAGCTAAATATGCCTTCATTACAAAATGTGATCTGCAGTTTTTTGCTCGTTAATAATCAACCACCTCCCAGATTCACTTCTGACTGGCCCCATGCTGATCATGTACATATGAATGCACGTTTGTCAATAGTTTCGAGTACTTCTTTCCCAACATGTTTCCGTTCTGCCATTATCTCCCACTAACCCCGCGTATCTCCGGTGATGTTCTCATTACTACTCCGATGATGATGATTTCTCAGAAATACTATGCATTATGGTTGCGCCTGTTTCACATTATGTGTTTTGCTTGTTTCTTACCTCATAGCACTCTTCCATGTCACTCACTACCAGTACTCAGTGGTGTACTACATAGTTGGAGAATTGAATCCCCATATCATCAGAAAAAGATTCCAGAAGTACAAGTCAAGACAGTTTTTTAAATCAAGATTCATCGTGCAATCCTGCAGAAAATTCTCATTTGAAGGAGGGTAGAAGAGTGTAGGCTATTATGAGGCATGCCACTTTGTGGGTTTTACTGGCTGAGGACTTCCAGTCCTGTTTATCTTTAACTGCGATTGAATGAGGTATTATTCTACAAGGTATAGTGGAGTTTATAAGTGAGAACTTGGGAAAACAAAAGACAAAATATCATACTGGTTCTCTATACAAGGGAGCGTACGAAGCAGTACTAGAATTATGTTGCTGTCATGTTGTCACAATACAGAATTTCACTCACAAAAAGTTGTCACAAAAAGTTGTCACAAAAAGTTGTCACAAAAAGTTGTCACAAAAAGTGCCACAAAAAGTGCCACAAAAAGTGCCACAAAAATTGGTTCACTGGATTGAGTTCAACCACATAGACAGGTCATTGCAATGTCACAAGAGTTTGCCCCACTTTCTGGGAATTAGACATGGCACAAGATGAGAACGAATTTAGCCTCCAAATCCGGTATCCGTAGGTATCTGTCGATTTAATATCCCAATTAACATTTCCCGATTGGGAAGGATATTCGAGAAATTGAATGAAAACCTACAAAATTCAGATACACGTCAAAAAGAAACAAGTCAGATCTGACAACCAAACTTCGATCTATGTCAACAGGGCAGCCCAAACGTAATATCCAAAGGAGGAACTATCTCTTAGTTAACGATGGAGAGGAGATAGCTTCTCCACAATCTGGAGAGATTTTAGAGACTGATGGCATTTTGGTGCCAGAACCAGATCAACCACCAGAACCCCCTTGCAACAACCAATCAGCAGCAGAAACCAACAAACCATCAGATCAAGAAGGTTTTTCAACAGAGTCTATAAAGGGCCGTATAATTGATGAGGATGAAAATTCTGAAGTTGCTGAAATAGATGTCGTTAAGGATGAGGCTACTGATACACACATAAGATCACAAAGATCATCGAATGTTTGGTTCTTCTATCAATCAATTATATTAGAAGAAACGTTTACATTAAATGGGTCAGTTAGAAAAAACAGAAGACACCTATGCATGTTCGAGCAGTGTGATTATTCTCAAACTGCCAAAACTTTAAAAGGCTCCACGTCTAACTTAATCAAGCACACAACAAGCCATCTAAAGTCAAGAAACGTCTCAGTGAAACTTAGCGATATCACCTCACAAGAAGAAGCTGACACCATTTTAAGAACAAAGAAACAAAAAAGGCGTTTGAATGGTCCATTGGATAGAATTTTCCACAAGGCATCCAAGATACCAACAAAAGTCAACGTAACCAACAATGCAGTACTAGGATTCTTTATGTCATCACAACTACCATTTTTGACAATTGAAAATCCCTATTTCCAGCTAATGCTTGAGCTGATGACTGGAGCAACTGGAGCAACTGGATCGGCTTTGATAGCTGGATCAGATGTTATTCGCACCAGAAAGACTTTACTTTCCAAACTATGTGATATATCAGAACTGAACTTGGCCCCCCTAATTACAAAAACGTTAAGCCAGGCTAAGGGAGTGGCTATCACCTTTGACATTTGGTCATTGGCTAATTTTAAATTCTCCTTCATAGGAATATTGGCTCACTTTTTGGATATAAATGGGACTTACAGAGAAGTTTTAATTGGATTCGATCGATGCGATCAGAAAAGACACACTGGCGAATATTTGAAACAACTCCTTCTAGATGCATTGGAACGTCACAAGATTTCCCATAGGGTAGTGTCGGTTACTGCTGATAATGCATCAAAGAACAAAACAGCAATTGAAGGATTGGAGAATGTGTTTTGGTCAGATGCAGCTCGTCGTTTAGAAAGTTCTGATAGTGCCCATAATGTTAGCTATAATGTTCCAATATCAAAAAATTTCAAAGCAAAGAACACAACACCCTGTTTTAACCATGTATTGAATCTAGTTGCAAAGAGCCTTTTAGCTGATCTATTGAGTGATTCAGCACAGTTAGATTTTGATGAAGAATCTGAATTGGCCTCTAGTGAAATGGCTGAAGGTCATGCTATTAATTCAGCTGACGCCGTTGCTGATGTCGAACTTGACGAAGAAGGGGTTTTGGTTAATTATCTTGATGCTGATGATCATTCATCAAATTATTCTGAGAACAATATAATTTCAAGAGCCAGACAATTAGTTGTTTTGATAAGAGGCACTGGTGGGTTCAAAGATTTGTTTTCATTCTGCTGTGAATACTATTCTTTGAACAAAAGAATCCTACCCAGAGATGTGCCAACCGGTTGGAACTCAACTTTTATATTATTGAAGTTTATGCACGAGTATAAAAAGGCATTCAAAATGTTTTTTGATGTTTTAGGAACTAATTATGGTTTCTCTTCAAGCATTGATGATTATGTGGAAAGTCGACATGCAGAACAGGTGTATTCCAACACAGATGATATCAAAGATAAGCTATACAAACTGACTGATGATGAATTGAAGTTGGCTCGTTCCATCGAATTAAGAGAAGACCAATGGTTGCAAATTGAAAAGATCATGCACATTCTATCACCATTGTATGAATTGACTGTTTTCTTTTCATCGAAAAGACCTTTAATCCATGAAGTTTTATCTGCTACTTACCAATTAGAAGACTATTTTTCAATTTTAAGAGACCTTTCAACAAGAGAATCTTATGACAAAGTTGAGGATGAAGACAAGATGTTTGTTTCGGCTTTTACTCGCTCAACTCAGATCACTGAAAGGGGTTGCTTTTTTGATGATAACCGTTTTGAATTCGCCTTCGGTGCTGCGTCCAGAAAAATGAGAAAATATTGCAATTTATTTGATGAAAATGATTTTATTCATTTGGCCAGTATACTAGACCCCAGAAAGAAGTTGTCGTTACAAAAAGCTGTTTTGGCCCCTGATGACTATCAGCGCATAGTGAATGTTGAATTGAGAAATGTCATAAAAGAATATGGCCAGATTTACTTCAGAGATACAGGTATGGGAGAACCTTCAACTACTGTTGGAAATGGCCTGAACCATGCTACTCCAAGTGATCATTATAGAACAGTTCCAGCTGTGGTGTCATCAACTACAAAATATAGAAACATTGTTTCAAGAATGGAAGTATTAGGAAGAGCTAATTCAGGTCAAGCTGGAATTGAAAATTCACACAAAGCTCTAGCTCAGGAATACGAAGAGTTTACTACTTCTCCTGTACTAACCACTTCAGAAATAGCCAGGTACGCTGATGAACACAATGAATATTTTGATATTCTTAGATATTGGAAATCTATGCAATCTGCTTACCCAAAACTTTATGAGTTGGTCACTATTATCATTCCAGTACCTGCAACCAGTACCTCAACAGAACGTATTTTAAGTATTTCAAGAGCATTATTGAGTTACAGACGCCAGAATATCCCTACCAGTACGGTCAAGAATCTGGTATCAATGCAAATCAATGATGTTTACATGAAGCAAGTTTTGGATAATGATATCACTCAATCATTAGGTTTCGATTGGAGATCAATTAATAATCCACTTAATAATATTATTGATTAATTAATATAAACTATAAGCTGACGGACGTATAAGATCAGTAATTAATTGTTATAAAAATTAATTATATATAACTATGTATATTTAATATATATAATATAACGAATACTGACGGATAACGAATTTCATGGTTCTCTAATTCGTGATTCGCCATCTAGTTATTGCTTAGGTGTCTTGCCTTTTAAACTTGGCCTTGTCCCTTGAGTCTTGTGATTAATGAAGCTCCTATGTATACGTACTACGTATCCTAATGTATTCTATTCTGTAGTTGTTACATAATATTATGGTTATGCACCACTGCAACTCATCGCCTAAAACCGTATGATCGGAAGTTAATTTTGAAGTCATGTTATGGCACCTTTTTGAAACTTTCGACGATTTGATCCTCTCTAAGTTAATTGGAAATTGGGACTCAAAGCCATGACACAGAAAAGACCAGTTGAGGAAGGTGCCGAGCAGGCATCCAAAAAGCAGGACTCGAAGTTCAAAGAAACAAAAGACATCAAACAATCTTTCGGTGAGGGAATCTTCGATGACAAGTTCCAGGATGAGTTGACCCAGCAGATTGCTGATTCTGATCCATACAAATGGGGGACGATCAAGAACTTAATGGATGACACACTGTTGAGAAATGTGCGCAAGGAGGTGGAAACAGAGATTCATTTCACCAAGAAAGAAACAGATATTTATAAAGTCTATCAAAGTGGTGATTTGGCGAACTTGTCAGGTTTGGACTGGAATGATCTTTCCAGGTTACCTTCTGTTTTCAAGTTGAGAGAGGCATTGTATTCTCAGGAGTTCAGAGATTTGATTTCGAGAGTCACTAAGTGTGGGAAGTTGAGTGGTACTAAGACCGATATGAGTATTAATACCTATACTAAAGGATGTCATTTGTTGACACATGACGATGTTATTGGGTCAAGAAGAGTCAGTTTCATTTTGTATTTACCAGACCCTGATAAGACTTGGAAGGAACATTATGGTGGTTCCTTAAGATTATTCCCAGCTATCATTCCAAATGTTCCAGAGACTGATTACTCAAAGAAATTAGTTCCACAATTCAATCAAATCGCATTTTTTACTGTCCAACCAGGTTTAAGTTTCCATGATGTTGAAGAAGTCCGTGTTGATAAGCAGAGATTGTCTATTCAAGGTTGGTACCATATTCCACAACCTGGTGAAGATGGTTACATTGAAGGTGAACAGGAAGCCACTGAGGCCAAGTCCACCTTGCAGGCCCTAGAAAGTAAAGAATTAGAGGAATTTGATTTCCCTAAGGAAGTCAGAGTTCCATTCACAAGTTATGAAATCAATAATTACGAGGCAGTTACAGGTCTAAATGAATTTGATCAAAAATACCTATCAAAATTCCTAAACCCAGAGTTGTTAGAGATTGAAGAAATCACCAAATTACAAAAGAAATTCATTGATGAAAACGTCATTGAAATTGATGATTTTTTGAAAGAGGATCTATCGAATCATTTGAAAAAGGCCATAAGGAAGACAGAGTTAGATGAAGTTATGCCAAAAACCTCCTCAGGAGTTGAATTTCCTTGGAAGATCTCAACACCTCCGCATAAATGGAGATATCTATACATTGACGGTAAACAGCCTGAAGAACTAACCACTGAAGGTGTCAAACTATCAAACCAGGGACCTCAAGAATCATCTAACTTCTCGTTGTTGAAGAGTCTAACTAAGCATGAAACAAGTTTAGAGTTGATCGAATTAGCCACATTCTTCAAATCAATCAGTTTTAAGAAATGGTTGAGTTTATTAACTGATTTGATCCCCATTTCTGACCAAGTTTTAGTTAGAAGATTCAGGCCAGGCCATGATTTCAAACTGGCCACCTCCATCAATACCGAAAACACTGAAATTGATGCATTATTAGAATCAACCTTGTGTCTAACACCATCTAAGGGTTGGGAGATTGGTGAATTTGGTGGGTATGAATTAAGTATGACCACTGATACTGGTGATGATGAAGACGGTGATGATCCAGCCATTTATAAATCTTCTAAAGAAGGGGATGATTCGGTGTTGTTGAATACCCAGGCATGCTGGAATAAGTTCAGTTTGATGATTAGAGATCCATCTGTCTTGAAGTTTGTCAAATATGTTAGTTTTAATGCCAAAGGTTCTAGATGGGATCTTACTGCTCAATGGGATATCAAACAAAAAGATTATGGCGAGGAAGAAGAAAACGAGGAATAAACAGAAGCCGACACTTTCTTCAAAAACTCTGCCCATATATTAGAATCATAAAAAATGGTATATATAGAAAATCAATAAAAAGTCAGAATAGTGAATATTAGCAAAAAGATTACCGTACCGTACATAACATCACCAGGATTATATTTCACTGTCTTCAACATCAGATAACACTTTAGTACCTGCATCATCTCTCAAGTTTTCCAAATTTGGTAACAAATCTTCTAGTAATTCAGAAGCAGCTCTATGGAATGCTAATTGAGCAGTAATAAATTCGACCAATTCATTCAAGACAGAAGCTGATTCAACAACATGTTTTAAAGTAGCAACAGCATCTTCAGTAGCAGCAGCGAACTCATCTTCTAGAGTTTCCAAAGTGACTCTCAAGCTTGCTTCCTTTTCAGGTTTGGCACTCTTTAATGAAGCCCTGGCAGCATCATAACTCAATCTCTTATTTTCAACGGTCTTTCTGGCTCTGTCCGCTCTAACAAGGTTTAATTTCAATTGTTTTCTGAATTGTTCGTTGACTTTGAACTTGATGAGTTTGTCTTGTTGTAATCTGGCTTCGCCAATCTTGGATTCAGTTTGACCTAATTGAGTTAGACCTTGAGCGATTGAATCAAAGGTATCATCAGTGGAATTTTGTTGAATTTTCAGAGCTGATAAATTGGTGGCTGTGGAGATAGCATAGTTTAAAGTCTTTGGTAAGGTCTTTGGGTTCTCAGCGACAAGGATTGATTGTGCTTCTTCAGTGGATCTAGCACTGGCTAATTTCTCAACTTTAGTGGAGATGGTTTTGGATATATCAATGACTGATTCTTTTAAATGAGTAGGAGAATCATAACTTTCATTTTCGTAAGTTGAAGTAACAGATAATAAATTGTTGTAAACGACTTTCAAGGTATCGATTTTCTTCTCCAATTCAACGTAATCCTGTGGTAATTGGGAGATGTCGTCAGTTTGACCGAACTTTTCTTGTAATTGACGTGCTGTTCTTTGAGCTAACGGGGTGAAGTCATTAGACAACTTTTGGGCTTCTTTAAAACCCTCGTTAAGACCGGTTTGGACGGTTTTAGTGAAGTTCTGGAAAAAGGACATTTTCTGTGTGCTTGGAATCGTGCAATTGAGAGTGGAATTGGATGATTTTGGTACCTGTATGGTGTTATTGAAGTACGTCTGAGCTGGAATATTTCTGATTTTGGTATGGGTCGTTACAATTCAGAAATGCGCGAAATGTCCGATTTCAAACTATCTGAGTTACCCGGCTCTAGAAATTTAGTACTGTCTACTAATCTAGAACTGTTTCAACATTGTGGTTCTTTTTCTGTGACTTAGGGCTGTTAATGTTCTCATTTTAGACTCTATCTTTTCTACAAACAGAAGCTTTGTGGTGGTGATGGAGGTTGTGTTTTTATTTTCTTGAAACCGAACAGACTTTTGAGCTCCAGGGCAGGGATTAGAAGAATCAGTGTGTGCAGCCTGAGCTGTCTTCTATATTCTTGAATCAATCACAACTTCACAAAGTAATAAATTAGTCACACTCAGGGGAACGGTTGGAGTTTCTTTGGATTGTTGAATATAATTCACATGATGGAAACGCGCCTGTAATCAAAACGACCATTCGATCTCAGAAGATAAGACCATAATGGCTCAGTAGCGACACTTATGGTCCGAATTTTCTTATTATAGTAACTCTCGTTGGCTTATCTACCCCAGTTTCGACAGATTTGCGGCTAAGAGATAATACTTTCCTCAAAGGAATGTTTGTGTCAAATCTCATCGGGTGCGCTTTATCCGAAACCGTTCGGCCATTCTCCTGTGTGTGTCATAGCGATTTGCAGAATAATAGGGATTGTACCGTTTGTGCGAAGCCGCTTGACAAAAGGTGCCGGTACCGGACCTGTGTTGTCGTTTATTATCATATATACTCATTGAGTCATTGGTAATCATAGATATGGTCATAGGTATAGGAATATCTATAAATAGAGGGCTTTTGTACACTGAACAGTTAGTTGTGCATTTCATAGAGTTCAATTAAAAAAAATATGTCAGCTTTTTCAGCCAAAGATTTCAAAGCTGGTGACTATGAGCATTTCAGATCAACTTATGATGATTCCTTGTTTGAAGCGATCATTGGGTATCATAAGGGAGATGACCAGTTAGCTGTTGATATTGGTTGTGGGCCTGGACAAGCGACATATCCTTTGACGAAACATTTTAAGAAGGTTATTGGTACGGATATCTCTCAGACTATGATTGATACTGCTAATGGAAGAATCACTGATGAGTTCAAAGAAAGGATTGAGTTTGTTCAATCACCAGCAGAAGAATTGAGTTTCATTGAGGATAGTTCTGTTGATTTGGTGACTGCTGCTGAATGTATTCATTGGTTTGATCACCCCAAGTTCTTTGATGAGATCGCTAGAATCTTGAAACCTAATGGTACCTTAGCATTCTGGGCATATGGTGATCAACTCTTCAACATCCCTAAGATTGATGAATCACTAATTCAATTTGTTTACGAAGACCCTACCAAATTGGGGCCTTATTGGCAACAACCAGGTCGTCATATCTTGAGAACATTATTGAAAGGTGTTGAGCCACCAGTGGATAAATTTAGAGACTTGGAAGTATATGAGCACATTCCAGGCACGGAAGAGCCAACCTCTTCACCGTTCAGAATAGAAAAGGATATCCCATTAGAGTTTTATGGTCATTATATCAAGACATGGAGTGCTTATCATGACTGGAAGAGAGATCATCCAAATGAACCAGATATCGTTGATGAGTATCTCGAAGAGTTACAAAGGGAAAACAATTGGACATTGAAATCTATCGTTCGTTTAGAATGGTTTACTGTTTTGAAATTGTCTAGAAAGAAGAGAATGATATAGAATTTGACTAAATGATGATTAGAGAAGACATGTAGTTTTTATGCGGTCGACATAGCTAAGGGTTTTCGGATATTCCAATACAAATCCACTTTTGCGGTAGTTTGGCAATAATAACCCGCATGCTCAGTCACTTGTCAAGGCTCAGATACTCGCTTCAGAGCTGTTGCGAACATCGGAACCGAGAATCCCCAGTGCTTCTAGTACTGATCCACTTTACCCGATCCGGCCAGTTTTTATGTCATAAACAAGCTTTCACGCCGCAGCCGTATCGGCGAATAGACTTTATTGTTATTGCCCATAGTGCAGGATTGGTATAGATAGAGGTCATTGTGTCCATCAAATCAATCAAAACTCCTTACTATTACAATTAAATCATAGAACAAGAATAGCAAACATGTCCGCTTTCTCAGATAAAGGTTTCAAAGCAAATGATTACAACAGTTTCAGACCAACATATGATAACAAGGTGTTTGATGAGATCGTTAAGTATCATAAAGGTGAACATGAATTGGCTGTTGATATTGGTTGTGGATCAGGACAGGCTTCATATCCATTGACGGGACACTTCAGGAAGGTGGTTGGCACTGATTTGTCACAACCTATGGTTGATGCAGCTAATGGAAGAATCACGGAGGAATTCAAAGGAAGAATCGAGTTCAGACAAAGTCCTGCCGAGACTCTGGGCTTCATTCAAGACAATTCTGTTGATTTGGTTACTGCTGCTCAATGTATCCATTGGTTTGATCACCCAAAGTTTTTCAATGAGATTGACAGAATTCTAAAACCAAATGGGACTTTAGCATTCTGGGGTTATGCTGATCCAGTATTTGGTGTTCCTGAAGCTGATGAGTTTGCAGATCAATTCAGTTATGAAGATTCAACTAAATTAGGTCCATTTTGGGAGCAACCTGGTCGTCAGATCTTGAGAAACTTGTTAAAGGATGTGAACCCACCACAAGATAAGTTTGGCGATTTGAAGGTTTATGAACATAGACCAGGTATCAGTGACGGCTCATCTCCGATTCAAATCGAGAGAGAAGTTCCATTAGAGTTTTACGGAAAATATGTCAAGACATGGAGTTCTTACCATAATTGGCAAAAGGCAAACCCTGGTAAGCCCGATATTGCTGATCAATACATCAAGGAACTACAAGCCAGATTCAAGTGGACACCAAAGACTCTTATCCGTTTGGAATGGTTAACTGTTTTAAAATTAGCAAGAAAGCTCTAGATGGTGCAATTGAGTGGGGAAATACTATAGAATATAGCATTGGGATCTCTGTATTAACAGTAGTCATAGCCGACCCACAATTTTCACAAACCCACAAAGACTCATTTCGCTTTTGTGTCACGTTTAAGGGTTTAAAGGTTTCAAAAAATGTGGTGAAAACAAAATCCTCTTTTTGGATCAGGTTTTATGCATTTGATTGAAGTTGTTGATGATGAGTTATGTACAGGGTCTCCGCTTAATACTGAAGAGTTCATCAAACATCAAAAGGATTTATTAGCTGAGATTGACGGAACTTACCCATATTTTAAATCTCTCACGTCTCTCACGTGATATGAGCCAAATCTTTCCCGGAATTTACTTAAATTATTAATCCATCAACTTCTTCAAACTTTCCAGTCACCAGAAAGACCTCAGATTGACACCATTTGCACGAGCCATGTCAGTCATCGAGATCACGTCCGAGGACCAGTTTACCGAGCTCACGAACAACGCTGGCGACAATCTGCTTGCCCTCTATTTCCACACGCCATGGGCTGCTCCATGTATCCAGATGAACTCAGTCTACGCACAACTGGCCGAACAGAACCCTGCCACTTCCTTCCTCTCCATCAACGCAGACGACCATCCAGACATCTCTGAATTGTTTGAAGTGAGCACCGTGCCATACTTCGTGCTGATCAGAGACGACACCATCTTGAAGGAGGTTTCTGGTGCCGATCCAAAGGACTTCATCAATGCCCTGAACGAGGTCCAGGCATCCAACTCCACACAACAAGACGAGGCCAAACCACAGGCCCCTGTTCCTGCTGCTGCCCCACTTGCTGCTGCCGGTGCGGAACCAGCCCAGCCTCAGGAAGAACAAGAGGAAACTAAAGAAGAACTTGACGCTCGTTTGAAACAGTTGACGGAAGCTGCTCCAGTGATGCTATTTATGAAAGGTACACCTGCTTCTCCGCAATGTGGGTTCTCTCGTCAAACAGTGGCCATCTTGAGAGAAAATCAAGTAAGATTTGGGTTCTTCGATATCTTGAAAGATGATAGTGTTAGACAAGGTTTGAAGACTTTCTCAGATTGGCCAACTTTCCCACAGTTATACATCAATGGTGAGTTCCAAGGTGGGTTAGATATCATTAAGGAAAATCTAGAAGAAGATCCAAACTTTTTCGGGAATGCATTGAGCGGTTAATGGTAGGGATTGAGAATAATGGCTGTGTGTGATGTATAATAAAGTTAAACTATTTACTGTAATAATTATATTGTAGTTTGTTCATGCTGTTAAAATGCTATACAAATGTTAATCGGAGAAATCATCTTCAAAATCATCAAAAAACTCAGCATTCTTACTCTGTGATAGACTTGAATGAGTATGTTTTAATAGTGCTGGTTGCTTGCGTTGAGACATGTTAATTAATGCGTTTTCCAAAGATGGATCATCACCAAATGTTAAATCTGATTCATCATTGGAATCAACAATTGGATCATCTTCGAATTCAGAACCATCATCATCAGAATTCATGGTTTCGGTATGCAATGCGTATGCTGCAAAGTATGGGTCAGTTGAGTTGGTTGGGTATGTTTCTGTTTCTGGAATGATGTCTGAATACACTGGGATCTCTTGGAATGGACCACCTAGTCTTTCTTGAATGAATGGTTGGTGTAGATCATGGAGTTCTGATGGGATTTTGGCCTTGATTGATTTCAGATAATGGATCTTAGATTTGTTCTTAAATGTTCTATTCTTGTTGATCAATGGTTCATAAAACCCATATATGAGGTTTGAGTCTTGGAATGTCCTGAATAATGTCTTTGTTTTCATCTCTATTTCAACATATTTATGGATATCTAAATTACATTGTTTCATTGCCCTCCTAACTTTCCACTCTCTAGGGAAATTAAAACCAGCTTGAACGTGAGTTGTCTTTAATGTGACATCTCTCAGAGAATCTCTGGTGACTCTGGTTGCAATCTCCAGTGAGATAGAATCATCAGGGATCAAATCTGCAAAACTATAACCATCAACTAAATCAGCTGCCTTTTCAAGAAGTCCTTCATCGGATGGGTAGTACTTAAGGTAATTCTCTAGCAATCCCAATCTCAATATCTCTGATCTGTTCAAGTAATCCTGATGAACTTTCTCCATTGTGATATTCTCAGGTTCATCGTGCTTAGTACCATAGATACATTTCCCTATTGCATGAAAGATAGACATTGCTGATTCCTTACCCATATGGATTGTTAAGTTCTCATCAATTAGCCTCCATTGAGCCCAGAACTGAAATGCAGAAATGGCTGAACGAATATCTCCAAATGAACTCAGTTCATTGATTTTGGAATCTCTTTCACTTTTGGGTATGTTCTGAAATAACTTCTTCTCACGTTCCATTATGTTCTTTAGTGTCTTCTTGATCAGTGTTATGTTGACTGAATTGAATTTGATTCTTTTCACCGATGGATGGTTGTATATTTTTTTTCCCAGAATTGGCTCCACTGTATAATTGTTATCCAGTGAATAACTCTGATATTCATTTCCATCATTAGCAATGTCATACTCTGTTATTACCAACACCAATGGGGGTAACTGTCTGTCATTGGTTATCCAGTCATATAGTGATCTCTGAAATGCATCTCTGGTATCATTATGGAAAACATTGGGCAGTTCTTCAATCAATATCACAGATAAATTCTTCCCCGTTCTATACTTTGCCTCTCCTAAGAACTGTTCAAATTGTGACGCTGTTTGTTCTGGTGGATTAAACCATTCCATGAATGACGAACCTAGTCCATTATGCTGTATCAGCTCATCAGCTAATAGTTTCACTACTGTACTCTTAGAGCATCCAGATGGACCACTCAATATCAGTAATTTGGTGCTTGTGTTGGGCAGCAGCATCTCTTCCAGTGCTTCTCTAACATCTGATAACTTCTTCTTATGCAATGCCAATGAACTCAGATCTTGTGGTGCATACTTATCTGCCCATTGATCACAAGATTCATGAATAACCGTTTGTGGTGATGGTTCCTTGCTCAGCACGATAGATGATGTCTGTCTTTTCTTAACTGGTGTGCCCTTTGAAAAAGAGCTCAAGAAACTCGTCAGCTGTGATATTTTCTTCTTCCTCGTGACTAGCTGGACTTCTGGCTCATCTTCAACGTACTGTGCGTCTTCTTCATCAGACAACACAACAGCTTTCCTTTTGGGTCTCTTTTTCGCCTTCTGCGCGAGCCTCGTTGAAGATCGCGTCGCTCGTGCCATTGAACTCTCCAAGAGACTCCTCTATCTTGAAATTGAACCTCCTATTGGCCTTTCAAACAACTTTCAAACGAACTTTCCACTGTCAAAACACAAGATCACAATGCCATAGTTAAGTCACAACCCCATTACCCGGATTAATTCCTTAACCGTCGTGTTTTGACAGATTTAATTCTAATTACTGAAATTACATAATCTGGCACAAAAATAATCGGCATCAACGAATGATCAACGAATGACGATTCATTGATTTTTCCGTTTGTGTAAATTTCCACCTCTTTTGTTTACATTTGCGCAGAATTCCCAGGAAACAAAGCTGGGTTTCGTTGTTCTTTCGGTTATCCAGTCGCTGAGCAAGATTAATTGATTTCAATTGGTCGCTTCTGCAGTTCACCACTTTCCAATTCATCGTCGAACGACCACACCCGACATGGCACATCCAGCAGAGATATCTGGAGGCATTCCTATCTTCCGGCCCTCGATGGACGAGTTTCAGGACTTCAAGCAATACATGAAGAGCATCAACAGTTACGGGATGCAGTCTGGAATTGTCAAGGTGATTCCTCCAAAGGAATGGGTCGAAACGTTGTCTGAGATCGACACTGAAAAGTTAATGTCTGTCAAGATCAGAAATCCGATTGTTCAGCATATCAGTGGACGTAATGGGGTTTTTGGCCAGCAGAATATCGAAAAGATGAGAACTTTCAATATAGTTCAATGGAAGGCATTGTCTGAAGATACCTCGAATCAACCACCTGCTGCGAGAGGTAAACTGAGAAGAGCCGTTGATAATGAAAGAGCCAAACAAAACAGAAAGATACTTGCAAATAAGAACCACAACGATCCAGAGATGTTTGAAGAGTTTGAATACAATATTGAGACATCTGAATTTACCGAGGAGAGATGTGAACAATTGGAGAAAGTGTATTGGAAAGGTCTTACGTATGCTGAACCGATGTATGGTGCTGATATGTTGGGTTCTATCTTTGATGATTCAGTGAAGTTTTGGAACGTCGCGCATTTGCCCAATGTTTTAGATCATATGAAGGAGAAAGTACCTGGTGTTAATGATGCCTATTTGTACGCTGGTTTATGGAAAGCAACATTTGCATGGCATTTGGAAGATCAAGACTTATACTCTATTAATTATATTCATTTTGGTGCTCCTAAACAATGGTATTCTATCCCACAGGAATCCAAACCAAGATTTGAAGAGGTGATGCAAGATTTATACCTTGACGAATACAAGAATTGTCCAGATTTCCTAAGACACAAGACCTTTTTGGTATCACCACATTACCTTGAATCAAAAGGCGTTATTGTTAACAGGGTCACTCATTACGAGAAAGAATTCATGATCACTTACCCATATGGTTATCATGCTGGTATGAACTATGGATATAATTTAGCTGAATCTGTTAATTTTGCAATTGAAGAATGGTTTGAGTTTGGTTTGAAGACCAGTAAATGTCTTTGTATCAATGATGCGGTTGGTATTGATGTCAAGGATTTAATGAGAAAGTCAGGTATTGAGGCCGAGGGATCAGACGAAGAGAGTGCTGAACCAACTCCAAGACATGAACAGGGATACTCTGAGGTACCAACTACAAGGGAAAGTGATGATGCTACTGATATTGTTACAGTCACTGAAGATACAACTGACACTTCTCATCATAGAATGGAAGAACCAGAGGTGATTCTGCCATCTTGCATGTTATGTCCATTAAAAGTTCAGAAAGCACAGCAGCATCACAAGGACCTTGAGCTCATTCCAACCGATCAAGTGGGTGAAAATAGTGAGATACTTTACTGTCACAAACTCTGTGCTAGACTAATACCTACGGTTCATATCGTGAAAGGGCGTAATGGGTACCGTGCTGAATGTATTGAAGAAATTCCAAAAGAAACAGAAGGACAATATTGTGGAACGTGTCTATCAAAGGAAGGTTCCACCATCAAATGTTCAGAAAATGGCTGTACTCGCTCTTATCATGGTACTTGTGTTATTCCAGCAGGTTGTTATTTTGAATCTGCTACTGAGCTCTATTGTCAGGAACATAGAGCTGCCCATGACAAGAATGATATATACATGAGATTGGTCGAGCTGGGTGATTTCATTCAAATCAAGATTGATCACTACTACTTTGGCGCCACTGTTTTGTCCGCTAACAGAAAGATGAAGACTGTGAATGTTGATTTACTCTTAATGAGTAACATGAAAAAAGTTATTGATGTACCATTCAGTTCTGTTGCAACCCAAGGTGTGAAATTAACTTCCAATACATTGGCTTCGGTCAAAGTTAAACATGATTTGGCTACCCTTGATGGTACTCACAAGAGAACAAGATCGCAGAAAAGTGAGCCACCTGCTGTTTTAACAAGTCCAATGTTGGATTTCGCCACGCCACTTCCTGTTGATCACAGCCCACCAAGCAAGAAGGCGAAGAGCACTTCTATCCCGGGACCTGATTACTTACCTACTCCTTTAACAACCAACGGATCGCCAGAACCAATTATTAAAAAAGAACAAACCAATTTCATTACCACTTCAGTTGGATCAAATCCTGCATCAGCAATATTCGATGAACCAAGATGCTTGAAGATCGACCCACATACCACGCAAACACAACTAAGTAACACGCAAACCATTGACCTGACTCAACATTAACGACCACTCATGACCTCATGCTACTTCAATTCTACGAATGTACATTACTAGTTTATATTCATTTATTGTTTCATTAAACTCTCTAATGTTCAAAATTAACCTTCTGAATGATCATAACTTATCAATCATACTGAAAATACTCTTCAATGCATTTTTCTTGACTGTTTCATTAAAGACCAAGACACCCTCGCCAGCACCTTCGATATTACTCAGCCCACTCTTGAAGATTCTTGCAAAATCTGACTGTAGACCTAATGGAATCAATTCTGTGTTATTCTCATGTAATTTCTTCTTCAATTTAGAAGTATGTTCAAAGCTCTCTGCTGCAATCTCTGAATTTGTAATGATCTCTTTATCAATACCGCACATGTTGGCAACATGCATACCAAATGAACCTTCTGCTGCACCTTCTTCCAATTTGTACAAAAATGTGATATTCTTGGAACTTTCATCAACAATAATTGCCATTCTGTATGGTTGCACCTGTGGATGGAATTTGAATGATGATCCCAATGATGCATAGTGAGTAGCAAAAAATCCCAATGATTGGATATGTGTAGCAACATGATGTAACACAGCTTCAGCAATGGCGAAACCATCAGAGGATGAACCACCTCTACCTAATTCATCAACAACTAATAATGATTTTGGTGTTGAATTTTCAAGGATTTTTTTAGTTTCTGATAATTCAACAAAGAAAGTTGATTTACCTTGCATGATGTTATCATTGGCACCTAATCTTGTCATAATTCTATCAACTGGTGACAATTTAGCAAATTCACAAGGAACATAACAACCAATTTGTGCCAAGATCACAGCAATACATGTCATTCTCAAAACAGTGGACTTACCTGCTGCATTGGCACCTGTTAATAAACCTAAGTTTGGTTGACCACCACCTAATTGAACATCATTTGGAATAAATTCTTTTTGTGAAGAAACACCAGAGTTGAAACACGGATGTCTTAAATCTCTGAATTCCAAGAATCCTGTTTCTGAATCAATGAATTGTGGTCTGATAGCTGGAAATCCAATAGATTCAGAGGTCTTAGCTAATGAACATAAACAATCAATCTTACTGATGGTTTCAATGACTTTGATCCATGTGTTGTAATCGTTATCGAATTTTTTAAACATTCTAGATTTCAATGATTCTTCGATCAATTTATGTGATTCTCTGGCTCTTGCAACTTGTTTTGATAACGTTTCAACTTCTGGAGACCACCATCTTTTGGTTTTCTTTGAAGCACCCATTTGTTTCCATGAATTTGGAACTTGTTTGTTGGCTGGCATTTCAATGGTGTATAGCTCCTTACCAGAGTCTTTGTACTCTATACTTTGAGTCTTGAACTCACGTCTATATTCTTTCAATTTAGCAGCTAATTGATCTTCCAAGTCTTGAATTTTCTCTTTAGATTCATCATAATCTTGTTCCTGACCTTTGTTCAAGATCAACAAGTCTTGTTCTTTAGCTTTGACTCTATCAAAAACATCGTCCCATTTCAACAAACATTCATCTAAGTCTTTTGGAAATTTGGAAACTAGCCCATTCAATAAACCCTTCAATTCGGTTGATTTGATCATTTTCATGAATTTAGAAATCTCTTCAAACCCTTCTAACACTCTAGTGAAATCTTTCAATTTCAACTGACCAGCATGAACTCTTGACAACAATCTCTCTAAATCTGGCAACTTGCTTAATGAATTGTCAATTAAGTATCTCAAATCACCATCTTCCAATAATTGATCAACTGAGTCCAACCTTGATTCAATATCATCTTTATTCAATAATGGATGAACAACCCAGGTCTTTAACAATCTTTTACCAAATGCAGTAGTTGCCCTATCGACTAGTTTGAATAAAGTACCTTTATCAGTACCATCAAAGGAATTTGCAAAGATTTCCAAATTTCGTAAAGTTTGACCATCAAGCACAAGATTAGTGGATGGTTTGATTGTGGTGTATGCGGAGATATTACCCAATGAGATCAAAGATTCATCTAGTTTCAATGATTTCAAATACCATACTAGGCCACCAAATGATGAAAAACCAACCATCTTTTGTTCTTGATAGTACTGCTTTAGGATTTCTGGCCATTGTGATAAATCATCAAGGTTTTCAGCAGGAAAGTATTTTGATCTTGTCAAGGTTTCAAAAGTTGTATCAAAATCATAGAATTCAAGATCTGGTTTGATATTGTTGAAGATTGAATTGTTTTGTGAATTGAATCTTAAGATTCTTAAAGCTAATGGTGATAAGTTTGATTTAGAGAAAATAATTTCTTTAGGTCTCAACTGAGAAATCAGTGTTTCAAATTTGGTACATTCACTATCATCTTTGAATTCTGTGATGTTGATAATACCAGTAGAGGTATCAATGAATGAAACACCGAAGACCTTACCAGAAGGATCTTCACGATCAACGTCTTCTTTGACAGCAACACAATAAGTAGCCATATCGTCGGTCAACATAGTCTCATCAGTTAATGTACCAGCAGTTAAAACAGTTTTTAATTCTCTTTGAATAACTTCTTTCTTACCTTTTGCAGGGCCATTAGCTTCTCTAATTTCTTTGGCAAGACCAGTTTCAATTTGATCAACTTTGGCAACTTTATAACCTTTCGAAATGAAAGAAGTTGCCCAATAATCAAATGACATTTCTGGAATACCAGCTAATTGCATATTAGCTCTACCACCACCAGCAATTTTCAAATCAAATTCATTGTGTGCAATTAAGGCATCTTTTTCGTATAATTCATAAAACTTACCCTTCTTGAAAAACACAATACAATCCCACATCTTGGATTTAATTTCCCAGTATTGTTTTTCAAATGCAGTGAACTTGGCCCATGCGTTTGATGGAATGTATAGAGTTCTTGGATCATAATTTGGATCTGATTCCTCTCTCTGTTCAGCATCTCGAATATTGACTAACCATTGATAACGTTCTTCATTCTCTTTGGTGAACTTTTGTGATTTGGTTTGTTTAGTGGTCAATTTTGATGCAGCTGGTTTTGGTGATGATTTCTTTGGAGTGGATTTATAATTTGAGGAAGATTGGAATTTGTGAGCTAATGATGATGAAGCAGGTTTTGACTTTGGTGATGGAGCTTTGGTTTTCTTTGATGAGATCTCAATGAAGTCATCATCGTCATCATCTCCAATCTCTTCAGTTTTGACTTTGTCTTCTTCGAAATCATCAGGAACAATGAAATCAGCATCCAAATCTTCGTCATCTTCAGATTGGTGTTTTGTATCTAGGACAAATTCATCACCAGACCCTTCGTCATTGGCAATAATACGTCTTTTCTTTCTTTGTGATGATTTTGAAACTCTGATATCTTCATCATCACTCAATTCAGCGTATGTAACTTTCTTTTGACGTCTTCTGGTGTTTGTTGGGCTGGATAGTGGGAGTTCTTCCTTAGCTTCTTCTTCGCCTTCGGCATCAGGATCCACGTCTTCAGATTCTTCTTTCTTCTTTTCTTCAAGCTTCTTCATTGGTCTCTTGATAACAGATTCAGAAGGTATTAAAGGCGTCATCATGACCTTCTTCTTTTGTTCTTCAGTAACGGACGTGTCAGCGGTCGTGTAGGACTCGTTGTTTTCCTTATCTTCATCATCAATGACCACAGTGGTATTTTCTAGACCCAATTTGGACGGACTTGAAGATGGAGAGGCAAAGACCTTTTGAGTGTCACCCTTTTTGGCTTCAACAATAGCACCTTTGGCCAGTTCAGCAGATGCAGGTTTCTTAGAAAAGAAGTTCAACAGCGACGTCTGCTTCTTCTTATCCGAGCTCATGACGGCCGGTGGTTTCGCTCTGCGCGGCGTGGCAGCGACTTTGGCCATTCTGTATTATTTCTTATGAAATATGGTAAACGATTGGAATTGAAGGAAGGAATCTGAATTTGAATTTGAGTATGAAAATCAGACGCGTATAAATTTTGAGCGCGTTGTTTATAGGCGGTTATGCAAAAAATAAAAACAAATGAACTCCTCATGGGGGGCTCGAACCCCCGACATTTCGGTTCCTTAGTCAAGCTTTAAAAGCCGAACGCTCTACCAACTGAGCTAACAAGGACGAGTTCGTTAACGACAAAATTGCTGTTTTCTGCGTCAAGCCTCTGTCTTTTTCCCATCGCAACATAACCATTCCCTTTTGAGAACCTCCAAGAAAAGTGCAAGGTCTAAGAAAAAGTAAATGCATGATTTTCTTAGTGTTTGATCTGAGGAAAGTATGCACTTGGTATCGGTTTGCTCGCTTGGTATCGGTTTGCCCGCCTAAACTGTTCTGGTCCAAAGCGTATTATGTTCAGGCTCGTTCATTGTCCAGGGTCCTGGCAATATCTCTGATTATTTCCACTTTTCTGCTGCCTGTGTGGCCCGTACCAGATCATTACACAAAAACATCCTGTAATTAAACGTCAACAAAAAAGATAAAGAATTTTCCTTTTGGTTCCTCTTTCACAACTTAAACAAACTCGAAAGCCTGGTAAGATCTGTTTATTCGCTTCCCCTTGTGAGCAGCTATTAGTATCCGGAGTCCCACACACAAGCAGCCATTTGAATATCCAATATGGTGTGGTCACAGCTTAATGTAAGTGTCAATTTCAGTCAGACACAATGATTAGACCAGATGAGAAATCGTCAGTCGACCCATTGGCTCCCAAACAACATCTACTAACCGTATTGTCTGCAGCCCGACTCAGCCCATGTTGCATATGCCATTGTGGGTGTCTTCTCAGCTGTGTTTTCATTGGTGTCTTTCTTCGTGAAGCAGAGGCTGTATATTGGTGAAGCTACCGTCGCCGCAATCATGGGTTTGATTGTTGGTCCTCACTGTTTAAACTGGTTCGCTCCGACTACTTGGGGTAACACAGATTATATTACGCTAGAGATCTCCAGAATTGTCTTGTGTCTCCAGATCTTTGCCGTTGCTGTTGAATTGCCAAAGAAATATATGTTGAGACATTGGGTATCTGTCGCCATGTTATTAGTGCCCGTCATGACTTGGGGTTGGTTACTAGTCGGTGTCTTTGTCTATCTCCTTTTCCCAAATTTGAACTTTGCAGAAGGGTTAACCGTTGCTGCATGTGTCACTGCCACCGATCCCGTTTTAGCAGCAGCCGTTGTTGGTAAGGGTAAATTTGCCCAACGAGTTCCAGGTCATTTGAGAAATTTGTTGTCTGCTGAATCGGGTTGTAATGACGGTATGGCATTCCCATTTATCTATTTAGGGATCAACCTAGTCAAGCATGCAGGTCACGGTGGTGAAATCGTTAAAGATTGGATCTGTGTCACCATCTTATATGAGTGTATCTTCGGTTGTATTTTGGGTGTCATCATTGGCTACATTGGTAGACATTCAATCAAGTATGCAGAAAAGAAAGGTATGATTGATAGAGAATCTTTTTTAGCTTTTTATGTTGTTTTAGCATTCACCTGTGCCGGTTTCGGTTCCATTCTAGGTGTTGATGATTTATTGGTTTCGTTCGCTGCAGGTGCCGCATTTTCTTGGGATGGTTGGTTTGCAAGAAAGACTGAAGAAACTCATGTCTCTACTGTCATTGATTTATTGTTGAATTTAGCATACTTCGTTTATTTCGGTGCCATTGTTCCTTGGGATCAATTTAACAACGGTGCATTGGGTCTAAACGTTTGGAGATTGATTGTGTTGGCTCTCGTTGTGATCTTTTTGAGAAGAATCCCAGCTGTTTTAGGTTTGAAACCTTTGATTCCAGATGTTAAAACCTGGAGAGAAGCACTGTTTTGTGGACATTTTGGTCCTATTGGTGTTGGTGCTGTTTACGCTGCCATTATAGCAAGAGCTGCGTTGGAAGACACTGATCCTGGTAAACCTGCAACTCCATTAAAAGAAATACCACCTCCTGGCTCTCCTCATTATTACTTAATTGCTGTTATTTGGCCAGTTGTGACTTTCCTGATTATCACTTCCATCGTTGTTCACGGTTCGTCGGTGGCTGTTATCATGTTGGGTAGAACATTAAACACTCTGAACGTCTCAATCTCATTCACAAGAACTGGTGGTAATCCAAATTCATCATCATGGATGTCTAGATTACCTGAATTGAAGGCTGGTGGTCGTTCATTTTCATTGCATAGAGTTGATACCAATAGTCCTAATGTTAAAGAAGCGGGAAAGCTGCAAAAGACGGCCACAGTTGAAACTACAGGTATTCCAGCTAAGCCAACTGGTGGTATGGCAAGACGTAAGAAGAAGTCAAAGAAAAATAAGAGATTTGGTAGAATCAAATCATATAATGATGAAGAACCTGGGGTCTCCAATGAGCAATTAGAACGTGAGCAAAAGGCAGGTGCTGCTGCATTTGCTTTGGGTAGTGCTCCTCAAGATGCGTATACCCCAGGTGTTGATGAAACCGTTCAGACTTCTCCAATCGAATACGAGAGACAACCAGTTAAAGTTGGTCTGACGCCAGCTACTACTTTTGCTGATCAGCAAGGCCAATCTGTTCCATTTCCACAGACTCCAAGAGACGAAGAGAACGCAGAAGCTCATATTCCTGACGCTCCACCTGAGATTTATGGTGAAGATTATGATGAAAATAGAAGACCAGCCCGTGCTTACACTGAAGGTAAGACTTTAATTGTTGAAGATCAACATGGTGAAATCTTAGAATCAGCAACAATCACAGATAATAATGGTATTCCAATGAACCGCGTTAAGTCCAATGGATCTTCAGTCACTTCTGTTCTATCACCAATGAAATCTATTGAGAAAGTCATCTCGAGAACATCACCTAAATATAACGCCTACAAAGTTGGTGATCAATTGATTATTGAGAGTAATGAAGGTGAAATCATTAGACGTTACAAAATCAATCATCATGAAGTTAGAAACACAAAGGATCAAAGATCAAGAAGTTCAACATTGAGTAAAGCATTGAATGCTGTTGGTTTGAAGAGTTTAGATAAAACAAAGACCGATCGTGCTACTACTGCCATTGAATTGAAACAAGTTGGTGGTTCCATTGGAGAACATCCACAAGAATCTGATGAAGTCTACGATGACTCTGAAGAAGATGATGGTGAAGAAACCGAAGCAGACGAGGATGAAGATGAAGATGAAGATGAAGATGAAGATGAAGATGAAACTCGTGTTGAAAGAATCAGAAGATTGACTGCGTTGGGTCAAGTTCCAGTCAGTAGAGATGAAGATGATGAAGAAGAAGAACCTGTTTTCCAGAAGGCAGCAGGTCATAATTAATTATAGAATTTGCATTACTTCTCTTCGTTTTCATTTCAGTGCATACATTCATGATTCGACCAGTTTGAGGTTATTTTGCGTCTGCACGTGGATCATGACAATGATAATATACCCCATGAGCTGTAGTATTATACAGGATATTAATTAGTGAATACCTTCGAAATGTAAGATTAAAAGCTGAGTAACATTAGTTCTATACATTTAGCACCGGTAGTTCATGAGAGTATCAACCAATTTCTCATAACCTTCAGTGAAATTGACAACACCGAAAGGTATTTTCTCTTCTATTGACCATGCGAAAAGTCAATGATAAACAAGGTACCATTGCTGACAATCAAATTAGAGGTCCTCATATCCCAATGCCTAACACCAATATGTTTTAGCTTCTCGATACGCTTTGACTCAAATAAGATTCTAATATACCTTCCTTGAAAGGTGAAGGTTGGGAACAGCAAGATCGGAGAAGTGACAAGTCCCGTTTCAGCAATACATGTTCGATTGGGGAAACGGGTGTGTTTGGGGGATGATGCAAAGTTCACACCGGCCAGCCTCTGACATTGGCTGATCAGGTACTTTTTTCAACCTAGATCTGGTAATACTCTGTTCTCTAAACTGCGTCAATGTTGTGTGAACGGCGTAGTTTGGTGCTGCGTGCATGATGGGCGTGTGATTATTGCTGCTAGATCGTGGAATTGATGCCTTTGTGGTCATCGTCTTGACTTTGAGTATTGGCGATGGTTTACATAGCGACAGTTGGTATGCTCAAAGCTAGTTTAAGCTAAAGTGAAGAGATCAACTGCTCTGCCACCTAAGTTAGCCCCTTCACCAAGGTTTCGTGCGACGTGCAGCACGATATGTTTCACCATCTTTGACACACCAAGGAAGAATCAGCAAGGATTGAGTTTTTTCGTTCCCTTTCCTAGAACTCTTTCTCTCATATATTATGACTATTTACATAGAAAATCAACATCTTGTGCGGTATCTGTGAATCCCTTCTTAGAGCTTTCCCTTCCATTTCCAAAGTTCAATATGATGAATGTTTTTGATGATGAAGATTCCGAAGCTAAAGAGAAGAGGACTATAAAGAACATGTTTCATGTAATTCTTGTGATACCAGGAATAACATCAATGAGTAATTTATAAAATAAGTAATGGTGTCATATTAAATAAAAAGCTATACATTGATCTCTAGTAATTCATTAAAGTAT
>PPMA02000061.1:0-47934 GCA_003707865.2 Komagataea pratensis
TTAGACATAATGATATTAAACCATCAAACTTGATTATTCATAACAAAACTTTGTTTATCATTGACTTTTCTCATGGATCGTTAGAGGAAACAGTCCCTCTTGGTGTTACTGATGCTAACAACAATGGAAACCTATTTGCTGGAGATTATAAAATGTTAGTTGATGCTTTAATGAATTACTAGAGATTAGTGTATAGCTTGAAATTAATTTAGTTGGCATGTTACCGTCCCAAGTGTTTGAGTTGAATTGCAATCTCTTTTCTTTTGTGTCAAATGACATTGGAATTTCGTGTCACAAGTTTTCGCAAATACCAAAATTGCGAAAAAAGGCGTAAAAGATCAGGACGCGAAAACGACAAAATTCAGAAAAAACAATTAAAATTACGGCCAAACAACGTTCAACGACAGTGCAAAACACAGTCCATTTCCTACAGAAAAAAAACAAGCAGCCACCACTGGTTGCACATCCACTATTGTTCTGTCCTCAGTTCCACTCCGCAATTGGTGATTTTGCCCTTTTTCCGGTCGTTTCGAGGTCTCCAATCACATCAGACAGCCAAATTCATAACACCACGAACACCATCATATATCCCAATTTGAGGTGATTTCCCACTGTTTGCTGTCCATATTATTACACTCGTGTCTATTTTAGGTGCCTATACTTGCAGAACAAGTCACTAGAGCACTGTCCATTCCTTTCTACTCCCGCTCCAGTTATTGGATTCAAATTACACCATAAAACGGTGATCAACATCAACATCAACAACAAATAAATCAAACAATCCGGCGAATATGACCTCAGAAGGTGGTATTACTGCTGATGACTCATTCCACAGCTCACTTTCACAATTGTCTAAAGAACCTGTTACTGATCAGAAAACTCCCGACCCATTACCACCCGTCAGTTCCAATGATCAAGGGGAGGTGGTGGATCAAGCCCCAACTATCAATGAAGTTATCTTAAAAAGAATTGAGACCTTTGATACTGAACCAGGTACTCCAAAGCCTGAACTGCATACCCCAAAGGCATCCAATTCTGATCTTAGTGAGACAATGTCACCTGCCTCGCTGCCTAGATTTCCTGGTACATTGAATGTGAATGCTCTACAAACATCGAATGATCCACTGGACTTCGATAAAGAGCCTTCCGCTACTGATGAAGAAGATGAGGAAGCTGACACAAGTAAGACTCTGGACCCAGGTAAGCCTGCTGTTCAAGACAAAAGAGTCAATGAAATCATAAACTCATTGGATGACCCAATCGATTTCAAGAGAGTGTCCACAATGTCTGAAGATTCTTCAAGTTCCGAGAATCTTGAAAATATAGATGATCATTCGGAAGATGATATCATAACTGAAACTGAGGACACTTCACAGAATGCTCTTATTGAAGAATCTGCGACCGCAACTTTAGTCTCTGGTGTTTCAATTCCAGAATCTGCTGCCACGGTTCCTGAACCTCAGAAGACAGGTACTGATAGTTATCGAGATGATCTCACTTTAGATGTTCAAGGCATCAGACCAGCTGAGCCTGAAGCAGCGAAACAACCAACAACTGAATTGAAAGAAGCTGCTCTTGATGAGCAAAATCATTATTCAGAAGCTACTGATACGGGATATCAAGATCTAAGAAACATTAAGCAAAGTCAATTACAATCGTCTGCTGCTGATGTTATTGCTCAAGAATTAGAAGTTGAACCTGAACCTAAAAAACTCAACAATCCTCTGCTTACAACTGCTTCATTCGTCTCCTCTAATTTTGAAAGTGGTATAATAGATGACTTTATGGCTAGTTCAGAAGATGGTTTGAGTAGAAAAGACTCTACAAGATACAACAACAACCACAACAATGGGTCAGATGATGTTTTTGTAAAACCAATCGCTACCTCATCAAATGTTAATATTCCAAGCTTGAGTTCCAGTATGAATGATGTTTCAGAAGAAGTGGGTAACATTACAATCACTGAAGAGGATGAGCCCACTGATCCAGCTGATACTCCTCAAAGTCAGAATTCAGACACGTTCAACAACAAATATCAAACATATTCTAAAGCATCCGATAGTTCCAGTGGCTCTATGTTTGCTTCAGCTCCGAAGATTGAAAACACAAAACATTATGATTCACCAAATTCAAATCCATCAAGCAGATCTTTATCGAATCCAGTGATACCTAATCCATTACCTCAATCACAACAAGCATCATCGTCTACTACATCATTGCCCAAATCATCTATAAGGTCTGCAAGTTCTCCATTTTCAAGAAGTGCATCAACCAAGAGAAAGAGTGGTAACAAGATGAAAGGTGTGTTTTCCAGTTTTGTTAACAGTATCAGAAGTTCATCAAGTTCACATGACTCTAATAGAAATTCGGCCTCATCTTCATCCAGTCTGAAGATTTCTACTCCGTATGATGCAAAGCATGTCCATCATGTTGGTGTTGATAAGGATGGTCAATACACTGGGTTGCCAGAAGAATGGGAAAAGTTGTTGACTTCAAGCGGAATCACTAAATTTGAACAAGAAAGAAACCCACAAGCTGTTATGGATATTGTCGCATTTTATCAAGACCAAACTAAAAATCCAGAAGAGAAAGTTTTCAAGAAGTTTAACCAAGCTAACACTAAACTTGCATCTACCGAATCATTCAGAACCCCGAAGACTACGCAGGGTCCATTCACCCCACAATCCCATTCTCAATCACAATTCCAGACGCCGAGAGAAGCACCACCAACACCATCATTATATGGTACTCCAAACCCAGAAGCTGCTAAAGATAAACAATTCATTCCATCAAGACCAGCACCGAGACCGCCTCCAGCTGGTGCTAGAACTCCAAGTGTCGTGTCTCCATTGTCAAGATCACTTTCCACACAAAGTCAGAACACTTTCAAATCAGCTACATCTACACCACTACCTGTACCTAATTATCAAATGTTCTCTCCACAAAGGGCTGCACCTGCTCCACCAAGAGTACCACCACCACCAATTCCACAACATCATCCTAATGAACATCCACTAAATGAAAGAAAATTACAACATATTGCATCACCTCCACCTCTACCGCACCATGAGTCTCCACGTCAATCACCACAACAAACTTCATCACAACATGAAGATGAAGCACCGTTACCTCCTGCAAAGAATCAACAACCTGTTAGAGATCCTAAACAAGCTGCTATCAATGCACAACGTAAGAAGGAAGAGAAGAAGAAAAGAAACGCACAAGTTTATGCTAAATTAGCTACTATTTGCACGAAGGGTGATCCTTCTAAACTATACAGAAATCTGGTGAAGATTGGTCAAGGTGCTTCAGGTGGTGTTTATACTGCCTATGAAGTTGGTAGTAATTTGAGTGTTGCTATCAAACAGATGAATCTTGAACAACAACCAAAGAAAGAGTTGATCATAAATGAGATTTTAGTTATGAGAGGTTCTAAGCATAAGAACATTGTTAACTTCATTGATTCATATCTGTTGAAGGGAGATTTATGGGTTGTTATGGAATACATGGAAGGTGGTTCATTAACTGATGTGGTTACACATAGTGTTATGACTGAGGGGCAAATCGGTGCTGTTTCTAGAGAGACTTTGAAAGGTTTGAAGTTCCTGCATTCTAAAGGTGTTATTCATAGAGATATTAAATCAGATAACATATTGTTGTCGATGGATGGTGATATTAAACTAACAGATTTTGGTTTCTGTGCTCAGATCAATGAAGTTAACTTGAAGAGAACCACGATGGTTGGTACACCATACTGGATGGCGCCTGAGGTTGTTTCTAGAAAAGAGTATGGTCCAAAAGTTGATATCTGGTCATTGGGTATCATGATTATTGAAATGATTGAAGGTGAACCTCCATACTTGAATGAAACTCCATTGAGGGCATTGTACTTGATTGCTACAAATGGTACACCAAACTTGAAGGATCCAGATAACTTGAGTAACTCATTGAGAAACTTCTTGAGTTGGACATTGCAAGTTGATCCAGAACAGAGAGCAGATGCCACTGAGTTACTGAATGATGAGTTTATTTTGAGTGCCGATGATGTCAGCAGTTTGGCACCATTGGTGAAGCTCGCGAGAATGAAGAAGATCTCTGAGCAAGAGGAAGAAGATAACATGAGATGATGGTAATGTGTGTTTTTAGTTCGTGAGTTTGTATTATGAATTTAGTTTTTGTTTAGATTATTGGACATTTTATATATCATTACGTCAATTGTAGCATCATTACGTCAGTTGTAATGAACTCATAATATTAATATTACAAACAATTAGGAGAATGTCTAGCAAACAGACACACACCTTATATATAACACATAAACGAACGCCTTAAAAAACACGGTAATCCAATTACTCTTCATCCCATTCATCAGCATCATGACCTCTTGTCTGGACGAAAAACAACGTTGCATCCTTCGTTCCCTTGTTGACAAATTGATAGAAGTTCCCCATTGGAACCTCCAAAGAACAACCTTTTTTAATCAAAAACACATTTCCTGACAATGTCACCTCCACAACACCAGAAATACAATAAAAGACAAAATAAGTTGTATCTGTACTCTTTAATGACTTGATACCATTTTGAGGAATCAGCATCATACCAGCAGCAATAAATTCACGATTCTTATCAAAAAGAATTGCAAGTTTGAAATTATCTTCATCTGTGACTATGGAATTACTAAAGTTCTCAGTCCCTGGAGCCCAAGCAATAAGTCTATTTGATTTGAGATCAGACCCATGACCTTCAAAAGTATCAACTTTAAGAAACCCATTTTTGAGCCATTCAGAACCACGAATTAAACCTTGTTGGACGCGTCTCTCTTCATGATCATCCTGGTCTTTATCAATGTCATCAAATAATGGGTTGACATCGTTGTTTCTGTTATTACTTGAACTTCTGTTACGACTTCTGTTGATGTTTTTGCTGATACTTCTTCCCTTGGCACGAGTGCCATTGACCTCCTCTTCTTCGCTTTCATCTTCCTCAGCTAATGAATTCAATTGTGGTTTAGCCAAAGTAGTGCCTCTGTTTCTGGACGATGCACGAGATGTCTGTCTTGAAGGTCTTCTTGATCCTGCTTTGGAAGCAGCTCTTGATCGGGTTCTGAGTGGTTCTTGAATTTCATCAACTGTGATAATTTCTTTCAATGTTGGAACAACATCTTTAGTAGTCTTTTCATAAACAGCCCTTTCATTTCTCCAAAATGCTAATGGTGGAATTCTAACTCTTGATGATCTTCTAGTCGGTTGTTCAAATGGCTGTTCACGCTGTTTGCTATTTGAAGCCGATCTTGATTGTTGCTTTCTCAAGTCATTAACAGCAATCTTATGTTGTCTTGAGCTTGGCGATACCTTTGCTGATCTTTGAAATTTATTCTGTCTTCCATTCTTGGACATTTGTGGTGGTGACATTCTATTAACATCACCATCTGATTCCTCATCAGAATTAGGATTAGAAACATCAGAGCTCGACCTCTTACGACCATGACCAGATCTTGAAACAACAGAAATATTCTCTTCGGTATCTTCTGATTGAACTGATGGTTGAGTTGGCACTTCACTTACAGTACCATCATTATCCGCTTCATCTTCATCTCCTCCTCCATCCCTGTCCTGATCATAATCATCATCATTGAAACTATCACTGTCAGAAACTTTTGAATTCTCATCATCACTAGCTGGTTCATCTCTGATCCTTCTTTTATTCAGTGCAATTGCTTTAGATAATGATGCCATCTTCTTTGAAGATGGTTGTAATGGTGAATTCAGTATCGTTGACCTCAATGGTGATTCCTTTATTATCGGGTCGATTTCACGTTGTGATTTTGGTGTGGATGATAATGACAAAAGTTGTAATTTCGATGATGAGCCCATTGATTTTTTTGACCTTATGGTGGTGTTTCTCTCCAGTTCCAGGTGTTGCTGTTCGATGGATTTGGCTTGATTTAGTCGGCTTGGTCGTTTGTGTATGCCACTGCTGGAACTATCATCATCACTCGAAATGAATAACTTAGCACCTTTGCGTTCTGTTTTTTCTGGCCTTGTTGGTGAACGTATGGGTATTGGCACTCTCTGATCATCTTCATGGAAACTTATATCGTATCCAAAACTGTCATTATGCGGTTGATCATTATTGTCATTGACTAATTTAATGACACCTTTAGATTCATCATCTATTTCCATATCATCGTTATCTTGCGTATCTAAAATCATTGGTTCTTCATGAGCATCTGTGAATAAATCATCCTGCTGATCATCTTCACGCGTCGTGGGTCTTGATTGTAGTGGAGATCGTAGTGGAGAGTTTCGTATTCTTTCAACATTTGCTGAGTGTGGTCTTGATTTGCTTGATGGGAATATTATTCTTCCATTCTGTTTCTGTGGTGATCTATTGAATGTTGGTGCTGAAGTCGCAGTGGTAGGAATATTAGATGTGATGGTTGGTCGTTGTTGTTGTATCAGTATTCGTTGTTGAGGTTGCGGTTGGACTAGTGTGGTTTGTTCATCTCTAAAGAAATCATCAATATCTTCCATGTTATTCTCATCTTTTCTGACGTTTTCTTTGGCCCTGATCCCCGTCTTCCGGGATCTCACACCGATTTCCGAGAAATCCATGATGTTGTTTTGGTCGTAGAATGATGGAAATTTGTGATGTTCTAAAGAGCGTGTATGGCAGATAGGGAGGTCGTGTGATATCTGATGGGATGTGGTTGTATACGGTATGAAGCAGATGGGCTGGTTCCCAAAAGTTAGCACTTCAACTTAAAGACTTGCAAATTGACAATAGACGTGATGGAGGATGAATCTTTGACGTATTTTTATTGTTATATGTTTGTTTTTGTTTTTGTTTTGAATTAGTGAATACTCAAGCACGCGACAGTTCCGGGGCAACGGTCACGTGAAATGGGCCGAGATTAATAATTAATACCAATTCGAGTCTGGGCGTCGGTATTTATTTTCTTGCAGATCATTTTTAGTGTGAATCTCAAAAATATTTCATATTTTCTACTATTGATAGCTGGTTCCCGTATGATCACGGCTGCTGCGTCTCTCAGGGCATAATGAGGCTCCTCATGAGGAATGCACTTGCATCATTGGCTGTTCTTCTGCTGCTATTTGCACTGCTGCGAACATTATTGTCCACATACCAGACCACTAGCTTCGAACCAATTCCGAATCCCCATTCAGAACAGAAGACCTACTCACCAGTTGATAATAAGCATATCTCACTTATAGACTACGACAGAGAGCACATTAAGTACATTTATCCAGACCTTATCAATGCTATCTATGACAAAATCGATAAGGATTCTATAGACTGGACCAAATACGCATATGTACTTTACGCGACTTCAAGAACGCATGTTTGCAACGCCATGATGATAATGTCTGAGTTGAAGAAGTTTGGATCAAAAGCAAAGAGAGTGATATTGGTGAAGCAGGAGTTCTTGGATATCAACCATTTCGACTACAAACCAGAGATGGCTGAATGGGCTAAAAGGTATAATGTTAAGTTGAAACCAGTTGAAGTTACACAGTACGCGAAGGGAACTTATTGGGCGTCTTCGTTTACGAAATTAAAGGTCTTTAATGAAGTGGAGTACGATAGAGTGGTATATATTGATTCAGATGCTATTTTGACCAATGGAAATCTTGATGAGTTATTCTTTATTCCACCTTGTAATATGGCCAGTGTGACAAGTTATTGGTTAACTGAAAGGAAATATTCAAAAGACGGTGAGCCAAAGTATGAACCAGAAAAGTTTAGATATAGACATTTGACTAGAAAGGATAGAGCAGAAAATATGAACAAGATCATTAATGAGAGCATCAAACCATGGACAAAAGATGATAAACTGTCATACGTCACTGATAAATCAGATCTTAGAAACATCATTCATACCAGAAACTTTTACAATGGTCTTTACAATTCACTACCAACACATCCATTCACCAAAGAATTCTTCTTCACATCAATGATAATGGTTATTCAGCCGTCTGAAACGCTATACGAGAGAGTAGAGAACTCATTTTTGAACAGACAATCTAATGACTATGATATGGATATGTTAAACTTCTATGTTTTCAAAATGTACAAATCCATTAAAAGACAGAAGTACATAGATCCATCAGAATTGAAAACTAATGAGATTGTTCGTGTTAAGGGAGACAGTAATGCAAAGGGTCTAGACGTCCCTGATTTCTTAATCCTTCCACATCAAGTCTACGGATGTTTGACGTCTGAACTGAACACGGCCACAGATCATAAGTCATTCCTTGCTGATCCATTCGATCAACCATTCATAGACAAATACGTTCCACCAATGGATTCGAAGGGTGTGATCAACGACGAAGAAAGAGCATATTTTGATGTCAGTGGTGTCAAAGACCAAAGTGAACTATTTGTGAATGATATCAAGTATCTCCATTTCAGTGACCATCCAATTCCAAAACCATGGATTGAACAAGATGTTGAAGAAGAATACATGAAATCCAGAGCGAGATGTTCTGAGTTCAGTGAGTTCAAAGACAAGAAAAAACCATGGATTGTTCAACCAGATTTCAAAACCACTGATTGCCATGCTGGTGAAAAATGGAGTGCTTTGTTCGAAATCTTCAAACATACGAGGAGAGAAGTGTGTGGGTTAGATTTAATAGGTAATGCTAATCCATTTGGTGAAATCAACTAGAGCATACATACCATATATAGATTCATAAATGTACATTAAGGGAATTATTCATGGCGACTCGATTAAGCAGGGGTACCTTCTTTCTCTTTCTTCTTCAATTCAGCCAATCTTAAAGCTTCGTCGTTGATTTGTTTAGTATCTTTGGCAACTTCATTGTAGAACTTCTCAATTCTTGAGCCAACATTAGTTTGCAGAGCTTTGTTGATGTATTTGCTGATACGCAATTTCTTATCCAACCCTTCACTCTTGCTTTGGACATGGAATTTCTCATCAACATCTTTCAAGAACTTTTGGAACTTTTCAGAGTAACCATACTTAGTATCATATTGAACTGCCTTCTGCAACAATGGATCACCAAGAACATAACCCTGACTCAAATACTCAGCAAAGATTTGTGATTTTGGTTTCGATTCCTGTTCGATATCCTTGTTCTCGTCATCACCGGTAGCACCACCCTTAGAGACACCACTCACGTCGATCTCAGCATCGGTTCCCTTCGCAGCACCAACTCTCTTTTCAACATCAGCTGGCTTTTCCAAATAGGCTGGAGGACCACTGACATCAATGGCGTTTTCTGGACCACCACCTGGACCTTCAGTGAATTCCAGAATCTTCACCTTCGCTCCGTTCAATTCAGCATCGTCTAACAACAAAGCAGTGGATTTGGCAGATGGAGAAACAAACGTGACAAGGAACACTTTTTCGCCTTCGTAGGAAGACAGTTTTAAGGAATCATCGATTCTTTGGATTTTGCCACAGAATTCGAAGAATTTCTGGACTTGTTGTTTCGTGGTTGATTCTGGTAAGTTTGAGGCAACGATACTTGTCATTATGATAGAATCGTTTTGATGAATTAAAATATAAGCAGAATAGTGAAACGTGTGGAAATCTGGAGGATTCGATCCTGTCTTTATACTTTTGTGAAATTTTTGTGTCAGACTTTGCGATTGCTATTATTATGGTTGCTCATAGTTAAGCAGCATTACCAAATTTACACAATCTGGCATAAAGGGACATGAATTTAAACGAATATTTTACACAGTTTTATATATTGGAGATGAAGCTCATAGTAAGGTTTCACCTAATGCACATTTGGCGACTGCGATACCCGCAGTGATGGTATCCAGGACATGGTCTTCATGGCCGGCTAAGTCTGGGTTACATTCAACGACATCCAACGCAATCAATTTACCAGTTTCAGCGACTCTTTCAGCAATGAAAAGACCCTCTCTCAAGGTCAACCCACCTCTGACAGGGGTACCGGTAGCTGGAACGTATAATGGATCAATCGCATCAACATCATAGGACAAGTGGATTGGAGTATCTTTGTCATCACCAGAAATAGCATCAATGGCCATCTCGATGACTTTATTAATACCATATCTGTCAACATGGTACATGGAGAAAGCAGCGATCCCGTTATCTTTCAAGATCTTCTTTTCACCAGCATCAATATCTCTTAGACCGATATATGCGATCTTACTTGGTTTCAACACTTCAGGAACCCATTTCAATTGTGGAGGAGTGTGATCTTTGTCCAAACCCATGATGAAAGAGACTGGACAGCCGTGCAAGTTACCTGATTCGGTGGTGGAAGCAGTGTTGATATCTGCGTGGGCATCGACCCAAAGGACACCGGCATTAGGGTACTTCTGGAATGAACCACTGACGGTACCAATAGCAATAGAGTGATCACCACCTAAAGTGACTGGCAAGGAATCATTCAAATGGGCTTCTTTGACAGCATCATAGATCAATTTTGAAGCGTCACTGACTAATTGTGGGTTCTTGCAGATATTGTGGACATCGGTGGCTTGGTTTTGGGCTTTCAATGCTTCGAAGTCGGTTCCTGCCAAAGGCTCGCTGATGGTGGTTTTCCAGCCTAGATTTTTGACTTCTTTCTCCAAACCGTGGTTCAAGAGGTATTCTGGACCTTTCTCAACACCAGACTTTGGTTGACCACCGGAGAATGGAGCCAGGATCAAGGTGGCTTTCTTGTTGGCGAAGTGAGTGTAGTGTGCTATGGGGTTTTTGTTAGTGTTGATGTTCGAGATGAGCTTGTGTTGAGCATGCGGAAGTGTGTACTCACGGCCTGTTTCTTGTGACATTTTGTTCGTTAAAAGAGGATGTTGTACTTGTTGACCAAATGAAACTCCAGGACGGGCATTCCAGGATTCCTTCTTCCTTATATACACTTTCTCGTTGGCCGTTTCGCTGTCACTGTCACTTAACTGTTGATCATACGCCAAACGCTGACTAAGCACCACACTTAAGTACTTAAGTGATAAAAAAAGCGAGGCTGCTTCTGATTGGCTGGAATTCCATACACTACGCTTGGAAAGTTGGTGATATTATCCGAAACCTGCGTATATTTCTTGCTCTATTTGTCCTTCTCAACAATGCTCCAGTGCAAATCAATCTCTTTACCACAGGTTCCTCTGAGTTCACAATCTCTGAAGGTAACGACAAAGTCTCCGTTTGCATAATGAATGTCATCTTCTCCAGAACTCTCTAGTGCACTGTACAACGAAGCAATGGTTCTAGATGGAACTAACCCTGTTCTGGATAAGTAAACTGGATGCCATTGTAGAATGTGTAATAATGAAGATTCAATGGTTTTTGGGAAATTGTGGTATCTTCTAAATAATGGATCTGCCCAAAATTCAACTAATGATTTACCAAAGAATGAATTTCTAATGATGAAGGAATCTGCGTTTAGATCTTGATCTATTTGAGTGATGATGAATTCAACATTTGATGCCTTTTGGTTCTTGAATGTGTGAATGATACCATTTGGTGGAATCAATGGCTGATCTCTTAATAAGATTGGATCCAAGACATCATCATTCAATAGATATTTAAATAAATCAACATCATATTTCATGATCAAGGAATCTTCATCAAGGTACCAGAAATATTTAGCATTTGGGAAGGCATACATTGCATTTCTCAATATGTATAACTTAGCAATCTTCTTGTAATCTTTCTTATCACCATTTTGTAAAGCTGGTAAGAATTCTTGAAACCAACGAACATAAACACCATATTTTTGGGTTTGAGCATAATTGACTCTATTTTGAACAATCTTGGTCAAATGTGATAATTCGTTGCTTTCAAAATCAATTCCTGTAACAATAATAATTTCTGGTGATCTAGGTCCATCAAATTTTAATTTCCCGTGAGTGAGGAATGAATTCTTAACTTTAATCATTTGATTCGTTTCATCATTCATCTTACTGTTCAATTTGTGGTCCTCTTCATTGACAATATCAGGATATGAATAAGTCTTTGTCCCATGAGGATCAATTTGATAATTAAACAACGAATCAACGGTTAATTCTCTTAAAAATGGAGCATGTTCAATACTTGGGAAAATCAATGGTGATTTGGTCAGGATATCATTCTTATAGAATCCACGATACTTGATATAATTCTGTTGTTGTTTCCCAAATGAGAAGAAAGATCTTGTTGAACTAGTTGTCCCAGTAGTTATTTTAAGAATCAACAAGATAGTAATTATAAACCCAGCAGTTATGGCACTAATACGCTTGTAGTTGCGCTGGAAAGTCAAGTACCATTTGTTGTGCCTCTGTGGCTTGAACTTGTTGTTGTAAGAGAGTTGCATCTCCTTCGTGTGTGGAAATCCAAGTGTCCTCAAATGGGAATGTGAGAGTTTGATGTGTTTTGTAGTTGATCTTTCGAAATATTTGTTGTTTACGGTTCGTTGACTTCCTAATCGGGAAGTCGTAAACAGTAGTGAAAATGGAAACCATGAATCACATTAATTACTATACAAAAGTATCATATTATAAGCACCTCTATTCATCATCACTATCACTGTCAGCACCGTCCAGTAGCTTCTTCTCAATCTCCTCCACTTCCTTAACACTTCTGCCTTCCTTTGCCATTTCACCAGTTAAGAATCCATTCACTTCATCTTGCAAAACTGTCAATCTCGCTCTCAGCACACTCAAAGGGTTTGCTGGATCGAAATCACTTGGTCTATCTTTATCAACAATTCCTGCCTTAAGCACGTATTCAGAAGGACCTGTCGTTGTTCCATTCGTCGTTAGTTCTGATGTTGGGATTGATGTGGTGGTGAATGATTTTGTAGTGTTGGCAGTGTTGTCGGAGTATTCTCCTGAAGGATGTAATTCCTGTGTCATCTTTTGCTTCTTTTTTATAGTATTATCCTCGCTATGATCACCAGAAGGCATTCCAATGGTGGTCCAAAAGACTGTTTTTATTGTGAAATCAGTTGAGTTTATGTTATTTTCCCAGTTCCGGCGCTTTATTAACTACTATAGTCACATGACACCTCGGAACTCTTTGTGTTTTTTTTTCATCAAATTTTTTTGTTCAACGAAAACCATTGACTACCTGGTACAAATAGCTCCATATTACAGACTATCCATCCCATCATGCCTGGCCAATCATACCTTGTTGTCGACAGCGCATTGTCCGACTCAGTTCTCGAACTGGCCACTGTCATCGACCATTACAACCCAGGAACCGAATATGTTGAAAAAGTCAACTCATTTGTCATTGAATCTGAATCCCAAGAAGATGACGAAGAGGAAGAAGTTCAATTCAAAGAAGAACTATACACAGAGATCGCAACCACTACACAGCAATATATTTTAGCTATCCCAGATAGAGAATTAGAACCAGTTGCTAACTTGGTTATTTACATCTTCTCATTTGTTCCTGAATCATTTGAATCATTGACTAGACAATTCTTGAACAAATTGATTGATACTTTAGAATTATCTAATTTAAACAAGAAGAAATACATTAAATCAATGGCCACTTTATCTATCTTATCGAATGTTTTCAATTTCATAGAATCAGGAAGTTATGACTTCAAAAATTACATTTTTGAATTGATTTTAAAGATTGTTGAATTTGTTCAAAATGGTGAATTATTACAAAGTTTGAAACTTGAAGAATTGTTAATCCCACAAGGTGCTGAAGAAAACAAAGGTGATTTGAAATTAGTCAAATCTAACTTGATCAAATACTCTGGATTAATTTCACAAATTGATGAATCGAAATCATTACAAGCATTAGAGTTAATTATCAACAAGATTGATTCATCAGATGATGAATTAATTGCCAAATACTTAACAAACTCATTAAACTCAAAGACTCAAATTGATCTATCATCAACCTTGCGCAACTCAAAATTACAATCCTCATCAGAATTAATCTCATTAATCAAACAATATCAAACCTCATCAACTGAAGAATTCATCACTTCATTATCATCATCCAATATCACAAACTTAGATAAAGATTTAATCACACTAAAGAAAAGATACCTAAACTTGTCCAAATTGACCCTATCATCAACAGATTCTACTTTATCATACACTGACCTATCAGCTGAATTATCGATTTCTTCTATTCCAGAATTAGAAAAATTCCTCATCTTAGCCATCCAAAACAAAATTATCCAAGGTAAATTATCCCAATCAGAACAATACGTCAAAGTTTACGAGACTTTATTGATCGCTAATGAATTGAGTAAATCAGACTGGACTGAAATTAAAAACAACTTGAATGAATGGCAGTTGAAATTAAAAGATATCAAATCATTGATTGATTCATCTAAAAAGAAGGCCGCTGTAAAGGCATAGACATGTGAGGTTCATATTGTAAATTAATAAACGTTATAAACTGTTGATGAGTGTAAGCTTGAGGCTGCTGTGCTCCTACCGATATGAGTAAGCGCTTACCTAATGCTCACGTGACTAGCGCCAACGCGTTTCGAATTTTTCCAAATTAACGCGTTTCCCTTTGTTTTGGTGGATCTCGATTTGCAGAAGGCACAGAATTTATTATGATTTTCCGCGTCCACGGGCTTTTTTTGTTTTCATTTCGAAGAAAATGAGCGTGTTTTTATTGTTCCTGAAGAAAATGCAGCCTCTGGTGAGAATCTGTTGAAATTGGAACTGAGTCTTCTTCTCCTCCTCTGCTGCTTTGAAGCACAAACCACCAGCTAAAACCCACCGCCAGAATGAGCTTCGCCATTTACTCAGACTCGCTGCACAACGGCACCCGTCCCAACGAGCTTTGCCAGTGGATTGCGGACTTCAAAACAAGCGAAGAGTCCTACAAACCACATCTCCTGAACTTGCTGACCTGTGTCTCCACCACGGCCTCGTCCACGGCCACCACGAGAACCATCCAAAAGCTGATCGAACTCCATAACGAGCTTAGCAGATTCCTTTTCGAGGGCTTCAAGACTGATGGTTTCATGAGATGGTTGGAGAAAGCCATCCCAATTTACACCATGTTCGTGGACCAGTTCCAACTCTCTCAAGATATGATTGAAATGGAGATCCAGTTGATTAAACAACCGTTGATTAGAATCAATCAGATCTACAAACGCTTGAAAACATTGAGGAGTTTAGCTGATGTTGATGAGATTACTATGATCAGATTTAAGAGATTGCTAGCTGCTGCTAAGGACAAGAACGAGTATGAGAACTTGAGATTAGACTTGAATGATTTTTGGTTTGGTGATGTTATGGAGTTAGAGTACGTTCATGGTGATGATGGTGAGATTGGTTCCTCTTTGACTTTACAATACTTCAAAGTCGAAGATATCGTCAAGAGAGATTACTTCGAGTTCAGACTGATTCATCCAACTGGAAAATTCAATGAATTTCAAATTGTTGAAGTCTTACAGTTGAAATCTGATCAGGTTGCCATCTGTGCAATGAAACAGAAAGGTGGTAGATCCTTGATGTTCCCATTGATGAAATTGAATGAGCTTGAATTGGAACAGAATGATCATTCAATGATTCATTTGTTCAAGTACATGAATGATTACAAAGTTGAATTGATTTTACAATGTCCTGAAGTCAAACAGATGATGCAATGGAATGGAATAATATCACAACTGAATCAGTTACCATCTGTTTTCAACAAGAAGTTTCAAGCTTTAGAAGATTTGAAGGATGATAAAGTTGGTTGCGGTTTCAAATTTGAAGAACCTAAATCATCGTTAAGAAAATCAACACCAATTATCTCCAGACATGATTCATTGATTGAAAGTATTGATAACTCAAGATCCGTCTTATCTGACATTTCCAATCGTGTTTCATTAGATCCATCAGTTGAATCTACTCCGGTTAAGAGGGATCTCTATTCACCAAGATCTGATCCAACTCAAAGAGAACTCCAGTCACCAAATCCATCAATGAATGCATTTACCAAGTCAGAGAAAGTCTTAAATTTGAATGAAACTTTTAATAACTCCACATCTGACTTACAAGAAAGATTTGACAAATACAAAATTCCATTAGAATTTGAAAAGACTAAGACTGTCAAGAAGAGAAAATCAATCTTCAATATCTTCAAGAAATCTTCAGAACCAAACTTTGATATCATTGTTAAGAAACCATCAACCGCTTCATTAAAATCATCATCAAACACTTCATCATCATCATTACCATTTTCATTGAACTCATCATCACAAATCGACATTACATCATCAAACACGTCTATATCAAACACTCCACAAAGACCAGATCCATCATTCAAACCAAAGGAATCAATGGCCTCATTGAACAGAAATTTCAAAACTTTGAAAATCAATACTAAGATTGAGAAAGACTCTGTTGAACCTGCATTACCTTCTCCATTCAGCAGCACTCCAATCACCTCATCTACAAGACAATTGACCACAGAAGAAGAAGTTCAGCTAAGTCAATGTCATGTCATTAAAGTCGTTAAGAATTCAACAATAGTATCAAAATGGAATTCAAAATCACACAAATGGGAAATAATAGGTTCTGACTCCATTAATCAAAACAGTTTAAAATTTTTAAACAATGAATTTACAAAAGAATTTTTAATGACATTACATTCAACGAACTCGATGATACCTGGCTTGATCATCCCATTGAGTAACAAGCTCACACAAGTCACTAAGTCAAATGCTAAAGATCTACAGTTACGTTGTGTTGAATCATTAGCAAGTTCTGAACCAATAACGATAACTATTCGTTGTTTGAATGTTTCAATAATGAATGAGATCCGTGATCAATTTGAGCAAATCAAGGACTTCACTGATGCAAAAGCTGGTTTGAAAGTCAGTGATTCATATAGTTCTGATATTTTTGATTCTGAAAAACCATCCAATTCAACTTCAATGAGTTCTGTTTCTTTATTGCATGATGATATTGCATCTTTAGGTGGTCCTTCAATCTTGAACAAAGGTGCTTCTGCAGCTGGTTCCAAAATATATGGATTAGCAGGTGGTTCGTTATCTACTTTGAGTTTAGGAACCGTTAATACACCAACATCTGCAATTTCTAATGCTTCTTCTATGCATTTACAGAATTTGTTATTGAAGAAAGATATTAAGATCAAATTGCATAAATTGGATCAAGATGAAGAATGGATTCCTGTTTCATTTGGTATGTTTTCCATTTATTCCAATTTGACAAATCCAGAATATTCCAAGTTCGAAATAGCATTCAATCATAAATTGGAAAAATCAGGAGAGAATAGAATGGATGTCTTGGTTAAGAATTCCAATTGTTCAAGAATTGGTAGATCTGGTATGGTTTTCCATTCAATTGATGAACATAGTGGTGATGAGTTAAACTACTTGATAGAATTCAGAAATAATAAAGAATGTACTGAAATTTATGAGTTCCTGGCATGAATAGAAACAATCTGCAAAAATTACATCAAGAACTATATAAATGTGTATACTAAAAGGTCATATAGATAAAGAAACACAAATCATAAAACAAGGTTTGTAAACCATTTATTTCACTTGAATTGAGTCCAGTATAATTTGTTACGGTTGATCACTACTTGTTACTCAGAATCATAAATGCATCTCAATTATTTCCATCGACTCCCATAAGGATTATTTCTAAGTTGCAAGCTTCACTTTCATAAATAGAAGAATCCAAGTTCACATCTGATGGATCTAAAATCTCCAACTGATCGAAATCAATGAATGTGTCCGTCATTGCAATAAAAAAGCGCATCTCTTAACTCTCTTAACTTTATCATGTTGTCTATTTCGGTGGTATTCGAATAATCAAAGTTCAATGACTACGAATATGTTAGCGCATCAGTGACTTTGTGTAATTGATTGATTTCCATGTCTATATCTATCAAAGTCTGATATAAGGTAATATTTTTTATGTTTCCTTGAGGTGTAGTATTACTTGTGATTCGTACAAAACTTAAAGCCAGCTGCCACCCCCTTGTTGTTTCTCTCAAACACGACTTCGTTAACAAAAGAAGATTTTATGTTGAAGTCAGAATTATCTGAAATGCTGGATGGTGGAGTGAGGAGTTTGAAGTTAATTGTTCTGGAGTTGAAGCTTGAAGGTTTGGCCGTTGACTTTCATCAATTTGGGTGGTTGAATCAATAACAGTGTAGGATCGAAATGTTTGGTGCTTTTTCAGAATTTCCAACAGTGAGTCCTCTGATGAGACTTCTAGGCGGAGGGCTAGAAGGAACCTGGGGCTTCAAAAAAAAAGATATCATCCTTAACATTGGGAGAAAAAAGTCCTCCTTTCATCTGGTCCTGGAGGCCTACGAATTTGGTTATAAAAATAATATGATCTCAATTACGGTTCACAGTGAGAGTTTCAAATACATATTGAATCTCTCTATCTGCATTTGAAGATCCAAATCATTGAGTTACAGCTGGGCTCTGACTGACCTGGTATTCTTGTGTTCCAATCGATTTCAAGAATAGTACTGAAATCAACAAAAAATATGGAATGTGCGTAGAGATTCAAAAGAATTTACTGAAGCCTTATAACAATCAATAGTGTGTACAGAGGTGAATATATACATAGGGCCACTCTAATACAGAAAAAGAAACACCAATATCCAGAAAAATTTTAAAATAGTTCTAATCTCTTTCTTCAAAGGCTAAAATGGCAGCACTTGAGATGTTTCTTCTAATATCTTGATAATCAACATCATGGGTATCTTCAACTTCACCCCATCTTTCAGTTTGGTAAATGATTTCTAAAGTGGCTGCCTTAGCAATGTCTTCTAATGGGTTTTCAACACCAAGGTGCTTGAAGTCTTTGCTCTTACTCAACACGGTCAATAGACCACAAATTAATGATTTGGTACTCAATGTAACTTTCTCTAATGCGACTAAATCAAAATAGTTCATTTGTTGTAAGAATTTAGTGACTTTCTCTTTGGTGTCCAGTGTTTGTGAGTTACCTCTCAAACCATCACAGTCTGAATCCAAATACGTCAGTTCAACATCAAGTAGCTCTTCAATCTCTTTGATGATTGGTCTGTAGATATCTTCTTGTGCTTGACGTAAAGTACCTTCGTACTCAGCCTTTGGAGAAAACACCAACAAAGTATCGGTATCTAAATAACGTAACAAATCGGTAATAATGGCGTCTCTATCACCCACCTTCACAGCAGCTTCTGGATTATTGGCAGAATGTTGTAAGTCAATGACTCTGGAAGTCAAAGAAGTCAAAGGTAACGAATGTGGTTTGACGTTGGAATCCGACAAGGAACTCCATTCGTGTTTAATTAAATGTGCAAGAAGTGGGCGTGTGGATGGGACAGACAATGCGTTACCTAATGGGGTACGCAATGGTTTGGAATCCAGTTCGATCTGTAGGTGAGAGCCGCCGTTGATTGGCTTGATACCAACTTCATCCCAGAACTTGGTTAATGTTTTGGAAAGTCTGTTTGATTCGGAGACGATGTTGTTTTCGATCGTCGTGTCTTTGCCCAGTGGGGAAGCAGAGTAGAATCTGACAAATCTGGCCCTCGTGAGTGTTCTGAACATGGCTAATTGTGGTGTTTAATGGTGGGGCTGTTCTAGTTGTAAGGACGACGTATGACCTTTCCATAGTTAAGATTTTCTCGAAACTTTTCATCGGATTCACTTCAGCCGAGATATGAAAATAAAAACAGCGGCTTTTTTAACTATGAAAACAGGTAATTGACAGCACTAGACCAGCTATTACAAAACACAATTGTTGCCATGTCAGTCAATCAGGAAGCCCTCCAGAGTCTCCTTCTGGAGATGGACACCCAGCTTAAACAGAACTCTGCTGCTCTCCAACAAGTCAACCAGCAAATCGCACAGAAAGAAGCAAGTGAAAAGCTTCTGAAGGCCACTGTTGCAGAAATCGAGTCGTCCACTGCAGGAGAAACAGCACCACATGTCTGGGAAGGAATTGGAAAGGTCTTTGTGCAGACTCCGGTTACAGATTACACCACCAAACTGAAAACTGACGAAGAAAGTGATCGTGAACAATTAAGAGCATTAAAAGTCAAACGTGAATACTTAAAGACCTCAGTGGAGAAAACTGCAAAGTCTATGCAAGCAATCCTTACGGGTAAACAGCCAGAATGAATGTGCATTGGAATCTTATATAATCATTAAAACTAGTTTATCTGTGAGCTGGCATCAGTAGTATTAGGTTAATTAATTATAACTCATTACACAGCACTGTATCCTCCTCTATCTCTCGAACCGACTAATTTCTGGAACACCTCCACAACCAAGCTAGGCAAGGACTTTAACGTATCAGTAAAATCATGAACTGCGTCTTGGAAGTCAGCAGGAGTTCTTGAAGAAGAAACCCATGAACTTGCCACAATATAAGAGCCGACAACAAGAACAATGATAATAAATAACCAAGTGAACCAACCCCATGAATCATCATCTTTCTTTGGTTTGTCTTCACCATCTTTTGGTGGAACAGGAACATCTTTGTTACTCTTTAAACATGCGGCAGGAGTATCCCAATTCAACACGAATTCGCCTGCTGCGTCACTCCATTCAATCTTGATTGCCTTCTCCTTATCAGTCTCACCGGAACAATGCAAGTTCAAACGGGCATTGATTGAGTTAGATCCCCATGAAGTTTCATCCAATTGAATAAAAAGATCAGTATCATTGGCATCTTGAACTTTGTAATTCAATCCATTACCAAATGCAATCACTTGCGTCTTTAGTGGCTCTTGACCAGGCATTGAAACTTCCTGAATCCCACAAATCTGTGCATTTTTAGGACATTCAGGGGCAAGTTCCTCCACTTGATCACAGAGGTTCAAATACCATGTGAGATTGGTTTTGGAAGGTGGTGTGTCATGAACTTGCGAACTTGTCGTAATTGCAGTAAACACTTCATTCAATTTATATTGATCTAATTGGTCCTTTTTACAATCTAAAGCGGTAACCGTGGTGGAAATCAAGGCCGTAGTTATGACAAGAACTGACGTGAGTCTCTGCAGAATGTAGTTGGCGAACATTTTGAGGGTAGTGTTGCTGCTATTCTGCAATTGATAAGTCTCTGAAATGTTGGAATTTAAGAATGCGGTTTTTAGATATCGGCTCTGAAGCCCTTAAATCTAAGTCATGTGACTGGGCTTGGTAGTCATGTGATAGTTTTAGCCCTAACTTTACACCCAAACACCTTTGACACAAAAACAGTGTGTTTTTCCTCAAGTCACACGAAAATATTCTAAAACACCCATACCTACTTCGCGAAACCCGCACTTTGGCTGAAAAATTCCCATCAAAATTAATCAAAATTTCAATAATCGAAAATCCAAACAGTTGTAATACCAAAAGCAAAGGCTAAACTACATCATCAAAAATGGCTCGTTACGCTGCTACTTCAACCAACCCAGGTAAATCAGCTTCTGCTCGTGGTTCATACTTACGTGTTTCTTTCAAGAACACCAGAGAAACTGCCCAAGCCATTAACGGTTGGAACTTAGAAAAAGCTCAAAAATACTTATCCCAAGTTTCCAAACATGAAAGAGCTATTCCATTCAGAAGATACAACTCATCCATCGGTAGAACCGCTCAAGGTAAAGAATTCGGTGTCACCAAAGCTAGATGGCCAGCAAAATCAGTTAAATTTATCCAAGATTTATTGACCAACGCTGCCTCCAACGCTGATGCCAAAGGTTTAGATTTAACTAAATTATACGTTTCCCACATCCAAGTCAACCACGCTCCAAAACAAAGAAGAAGAACTTACAGAGCCCACGGTAGAATCAATGCTTACCAATCCACTCCTTCCCACATTGAATTATTCTTAACTGAAAAGGAAGAAGCCGTTGCCAAAGCTCCAGAAAACGCAGTTGCTAAATTATCTTCAAGACAAAGAGGTAGATTAGCTACTCAAAAACGTATCACTGCTTAAATTTAACAGAAATCTATATTGTTTAGAGATTTTTATTATTAAGTTTAATGTGGTTTATAATTTTATGGGTGTGTTTTTAATGTACAGAAAAAACAAATCATTTTTGTGAATCAATGTAGAAGATGGTTGTTTTGTTGAAAGAAAGATCAGATCAGTGTGCTTATATGATATCAGTTATAGATTTAGATTAGACATTGAATAATACAGTTATGGTTGGAAATACTGTAAGGATGGCATGATCTCTGGTTCAGTGTTACTAAGTACATCTCTACCATCTACATTTCTCTCTCTTCCAGTTGACACATTTCGAATATCAAATTATGCAAGCAGTATGTACTGACCCGTATCAACTGATCGTAGTTACCGTCTTATCAACTTTCCCAACTTCCGGTGTCAAAGTACCATGTAAACTCATAACATAAATACTCATCAGCATTATCAAACAATGTAAACCAAAACAGTATATCAAGAACAACATCCGACTGGTCTTGTTGGCCAAGATGGCTTTGGCAAAACTCAAGAATATTCTTTCCAATGGCGATAATTTTGATGCTATTCTTTCTTGTTCATGTTGTCTGAATTTTGTTAATGGATGTAATGACTCCTCATAGTTACTCTCAATTTGACTCTCTGGATCGGTATTACCATTGGTATTATTATTGAATCTGTTAACTGTTCCTTTTTGGAAAGATGCTAGATATCTTGTTCTTTCAAACAATTCAGTATTAGTTTTCTTTAATTTGGAAATCTCTAATTTCAACTCATTTATCGTAAGTGTTTGTTTTTTCAATTTCGCTTCCAGTTCGATATTTCTTGAACGAAATCTGTCTCTCTGTGATGTAATGATAGGCAAAACTGAGGAAGATCCGTGACTTCCTGTTTCATCTTCTTCTGCAATGACACCGCCTGCGATTGATGAGGCCGGTGATAATCTTCTAGAGCCATTTGGTCCTGCTCCTGTCTTTCTTGTGAAGTTTGATGCGATACTCATGGTATCGAATTTGTTGTTGTTGTGGTTGGAGATGGTGCTGTCAATTTGATTCAATTCTTTCTCTAATTCAGTGTTGGTTTTGGTTAATTTCTCAATGGTGATGGTTGATTCATTCAATTTCGTTTCCAAGGCTTCAATTTGGTTTAGGAATCCTTCTTGAGTGGATCTGTACTTGATTAATTCATCATTAAGCTTCTTGTTTCTCGAAATTAAGATCTCGTCTAATTGATTATCTGACTTATCGGTCTTGTTAACAGTTGAGACTTCCTCGTCTTCTTCATCTTCTGAATCTGAATCATCAAATGAGTTGGTTTTGATATCATCATTGTTTTCACCGAATGATATCAAACGTAATGTGTGTAGTTCACTCTTGATAGAATCATAATCTTTGACCTTTTGTAAACTTTCATTAAGTTTCTCATTTTCTTCACCTAAAGATTCTAATGATTTAGTCAAGTTGTTCAGCTTGTTATTGGTTACTTTATTAATTTGTTCTTGTTTATCTAACTTGTTGATCAATTGAATGTTTTCAAACTCAAGCTGGTTCAATTTGGCAGTGCTGTCATTTTCTGAATCGGTCTCTGTCTTCTTTGTCTTACTTTTCTTCAACTCGTTCATCAATTCATCATTTCTGATAAGCAATTGGTTGATTCTTTCCTCTTTCAATTCCAACTCATTATTCAATAAATGATCCTTTTCTTTCTCTTTAGCAGCTTGTTCTTCTTTTCTCAATTCATCACTCGTCTTTGCTTCCTCAACCTCACTCAATTTCATAATGAATTCTTCTGAAATGGTACATCTTTTTGTCAACGAATCAATTTCGCTCTGGTATTGTTTCAACAATGTCTTGAACTCTTTCAATTTCAACTCATCATCAGTCAATTTCTTAAAACTCTTGGTCTTTGTGGCCAATTCCTTTCTATTCTGGGTCGATTTAATCTGGAGCGTCTTGATCTCCTGAATCTTTCTGGAGAAATCGATCTCTTCAGGACCGGTTCTCGCAGAATCTATTGCCGTGGTATCAGCCATAGTTACGACAACTGATTAATCGTCAGCTTAGTACAGTAAATAACCAATTCTGTGCTTTGTCAAGCGAAATGTCGACCAACTTGATGACGTTGCGTATAATAAAAACAAAATTGGGTTTGTTTATATCACAAAAGCACACCCAGACACCACGATGTAAACACTACTTCTTGACAAGTTAATATGGATAATAATACAATACAAAGGGAACTATACAAACAGTACTATTCTAACCACTCCAGTAACGATATGTCTGTGGGGTTTCAATACTGATTGGTTTCAAATCATCTTCTTCCTCGATCTCAGCAGCTGCAGTGTTATTATTGGATGTGTTGTTTGTGTCATTGCCAATATCATTCTCCAAGTTTTTAGAAAATTCATTGAAGGAGTTTATTTCAAATCTTGGGTTTTTGGATAAAAGTTCTTTGATATCTGAAATTTTTTGATCAAGCGATTCTAAGGAAGATGAAGCAACTGAGTCTTTCAAGTTATCAAGTTTGGATATCACCGAATTGGTCAATTTGGCAAATGATAATCTATCTAAGAATAATTCTTCTTTTTGTTGTTGAACGACTTTCTTATCCAGACTTAGGTTTTCTTCAACAGCTTCTAATTTCTTCAATTTCAAATCAATCTTGTTCAGCTGAGTATTTATTATCATGTTGGTCAATTTATTCATTTCAATTTCTTCGTTAGTCTTGAAAATATGTGATCTTGCACCAACTGTGGAAAATGAAATATTTCCTGCTTCTTGCAATGTATCTCTTTCTTCTGAGTTGTTTTCATCTTTCAATTCTGCTTCTAATGTCTTCTCAACATTATCATCAATGAACTTAATGGCATTCTTCGTTGTTTTCTTAACAACATCTGGATCAATCAATGATGTGAGGAATGCTAATGTAGATAAAACTGGGTTGTCTGACTGGCTGTATGGTAGATATGGAGCATACTTCAAAATGCTATCATCACCACCGTTTTTACTGTTTTTCAAAAACTTGTCTTCAATTGGTAATTTCAAGAACCTCAAGATACATTGTTCAGAGGTATGATTACCAACATGTTCAGAAATCTTATTCCAATCTCCTTTAAATTGAATCAGACCTTCTAACAATTTCTTTAAATCTTCATTGGGCCAACCATCATTAATGGCCGTTGAAAGATTGATCTTGGATCCATTAGTCTCTTTATCATCTTGCTTGATTTTCTTATTTGAGTCATCATCTTTACTCTTGTCATTAACTTCGTCATGGCTTCTCTTAACACCAATCAATTCTTTCAATTTCTCCAGCTTATGATTCTCTAAAGGTGGTTTATATGGTTCGAATGGGAATAAACCTCTTGGTGCATCATAACTAACATTGTAGTCACCAGTGTATGGAGGTTCAACAGCCTTTGGTTTGAATTCGGCGTCGACTTGATAATTAATCAATCCCCATCTCGATAGGAATCTATGAAGTCTTAAAATAGTCCCCACATCACCAATTAAGGATCTTCTGGCAGCTGTGACAGTAAGATAATCATTTGGATTTAATCTGTATGAGTTTATCAAAAAGTTTCTATATTTGACGTATAACGATGGTGTCTTTGATGGGTTCTTGTTGGTGAAGAATTCCGGTAATGATTCTTTTTCAATTTGATGAATTTTAGTGAAGTCGAACCACGATGCGTATGACGGGATGACAATGGAGTGGGTTTGTGGAACGTATGGCTCATCTTGTTTCTCCTCTTCTCCGTTGTTGATATTTTCGGATCCTTGTTCTGGCTCTTTCTGTTCGGGCTCCTTTTCTTTATCTTCGTCTTCATCTTCTTCATCTTCTTCATCTTCGTCACCTTCTAGGTCTTCACCTTCGTCTTCGTCTTTGATTTTAGGAGTAGCAGATGCCCTCTTTGGCGGCTCTTCATTTGTTTCCTCTTCTTCATCTTCACCACTTTCCTCATCATAACTTTCATCATTAACATCTTCATTCTGGTCTATGATAATATCCTCCCCATTCTTTCCTTCTGGTTTATCGTCAGTCTTCACCACCACAGGCTCCTCTTTGTTCTCTTCAGTAGCATCTGGTTCACTCTGTGTATTCTCGGGAACATGTTTTTTGGCGGAATCCTCAGCAATGTTATCATTATCGTTATTGTTATTGTTGTTGTTGTTAAGTTCCTCGCGTGTTTCTGGAGCACTAACACTCAATTCATCGCCCTTCACTTCATCTAAGGGCACGTCGCCAATTTGCACGTCGCCATCAACATCGGTGTTCGCCAGGTTAGTCACAGCGTTCAAATTTCCACTACCAGCGTCCATTTTAGGCGATGTTCTGTCTGTGTTTTATTTGTTTTGATGTCAAAATTCACTTATAATTTCGAAAACTTGTGTACAAAAAATGCTTACATAAGCACCACTCATTGTTGACTTCCTAATCTGGAAATTGCATTTGAAGCAGAACATGAGGCAGATCTGAAACCATCAAAAAGTGAGATGATCCAATTATTTAAACACAAGATAATCCTGATTCTCTGTCTTATTTCGCCAGTCTATGATGCATCATACGCTATGAAACTCACCAAGTTGGCACTTAAACTACCCAAAAGTACTGCCCAGTTCAAATCACTTCCATCGTTTGCTTTGTCAAGGCAGGATCAGCAAAACATTGAGAAGAGCCCGTTCTATCAGTCATTATTATCCAAACAGCAACCACAAATACTGGAGAGAAATAGAGTCGAATCTACCCATGTGCTACCTGAGCTGATAGAGAACCTCACAACATACATCCCTCTTGACGCATCAGGAAAACTCACAACAAAGAGACCACAGAATGTGCCATCGCCATTCGCAATCTACAAAGGAGCCAGCTCATCCAGTGACTTCTATCAAATTACTGAAGCAGACCCAAAGGAAGACACATTCAAAATCAAACCAAGAGTATCCGTCAACAGGTTTCCTAGATTGTCAGTGACCAAGTTATTAACGCATTCATGGTGTGAGTTGCGTGACTTCTACAGAATCTACTCACGTCAAGGTATTACTAAGACTAAACAAATGTCGCTTGGTGATAAACTTCATGAAGAATTGGAACACTCGTTGCATCCTCCACTAGATTATAGTGAGGTTGACCAGATTACTGTTCCTGTCGAACTCACCCCGCTGAGCAGGGAATTTGAATGGATCTTTGAGAGTCTATTGAAGTTGAGATCACTGATTGTGGAGGGAGAAGCTAGAGAACTTTATACCTTCGGTTTCATTCATAAAACCACTGGTGCGTTTCTGGATCTGGATAGAGAGCATAATATGGATGACTATATTCCAGTCACAGGTATTATCGATTATCTTAGATTTGACAAGATATTTTCTGGTTATGAAAATGACATCAATGACTTCATTGAACAAGTTGAGGCAGAAGATTTATCAACTTTGAGGTTATCCATCATTGATGTCAAGACTAGATCATCACCTACTGTTCCAGGTCAGACTTCAGTTGTTAGGAATTCTAAATTACAAATCATGTATTATAACAAATTTTTGAAACAATTCAAGGATTTGGAAACTTCCATCAAATTTTTTGAGACATACTTCAAACTTAAAGGTATAGATATTGATGAACCAATTCCACTGAATTTAGTCCTTTTCATCATTGATAAATATCCAGAGATCTTCATGAATGATTTTACCTTAATTCATGATGGTAATGCAATTCATGATTACATCAAACCAAGCCCAAAGACATATGAACCCTCAGAGTTAGAATCATCCTACTTGGAACCATTTCTAGATTGTTGGGAACAGCCAGTTACTTTAAGGTATTTTATCTTAAGAAATTCACAGCTAGCGTCCCGAATTTCACATCTTCTTGATGACTATGACTTGAACATTCAGTATTATTACCATGAAAGAATGTTCAAAGAAGTGAAGTTCTCATATGATGATGATTTCGTCTTGAAGAACAATATCAGTGCGATGGACTTTTGGTTTGGTGCCAAAGACCCTGAACCTATTGAACCAAGTTATAACAACGTCACATCCAAATGTAGCTACTGTGACTTCAAAGACTATTGTCCTGTCTATGCAAAGGCCTTGTCCTTTGAATGATTTCAATGTGTTTAGATAATAATGAAATGTACTATAGAAGAGATCTAGTAAAACGAAAGAACATCTAATAGAACAAAATCTAGTATATACAGAACGAATTGAAGGGTGGTCTCTATACTGATAAGTAAAACTTAGCCATTTCATAAGCAGTCCAACAAATGGCTGTACTTGGAACATTGGAAATGACCCTTGGTTTCAAACCTTTCAAGAAACCTTGGAATCCTTCGACTTCCCAAACTATCTTAGCCGCTTGACTAAACTTGGTAACTTTCATTTCAGCACCATTTGTTTGTAAGAAAGTCTTGATGACATCCAATGGAGTAGTTAGGGCACTTGCGACACCACCGGCAATACCACCTGAAATACAATGTTTTAGTGGATCATGCTCCTCACTTGGGTTGATTAATTTGATAGAACTTTCATAGACAATGAAATTCAATGCAGTGAATGGAATGGTCATCATGATAGTGGTCGGATAACTGTAGTAGAAACTCTTAAGACCTTCTTTTCTGTAAATATTTCCGATAGTATCGAAGACATTGACTTTCCTATTCCCTTTATGAATCTGCATTCTTTGTTTGATAACATCAAAAGGATTCATCAATGCTTCAGAAGTAATAGTGGCAGCACTACCGGCAACACCAATCTCCAGCACATTACTATCCTTATGATTGATGATCAGGAGCTTCTTCACGTATTCATATGTACCAAAATAGACAGCATGAGCAGGACCAGCACCTAACACCACCGACGTGATACCTCTCCAAAGTGAGAACCAACCTTCAGCCTTCGAGATCTGATACACATTCTTCCAAACACCAGTGGAGACTAGCTCATTCTTACTGGCATCTTGCAAAATCTGCATCCTGGTTTTCAGTGAATCTATTGGATACATCACTGTGTGCTCCAAAATTCCTGCAAAGGCACCAGCTATTGCCTGTGCAGTGAGAGTCGCACCTTGCGGAAGGGACTCGTAGTCGATTTCTTCAGGAAGTGGATGTGTTTCTTGCATTGTGTGATGAGTTAGGGTCGCTTGTGTGCAGTTGGTGTGGATATTCTGGGGTATTATAATAAGCGATGAGCTGAGATGTTCAGTGACGTGTGTCGAAAGGACCAAAGAATGTGGTTTTTTGCAGGCTGAAACGAGTGTGGTTCTGAAAAGACGACCTTCGAAATGTGATAGGCCAAATAAGCGAATCTTCTGCTTCTTAACCAATGGAAAAGAATTAAAGTTTTGTGATTTGGGTGTGTTTTCGAGAGATGTGAAAAGTTACTGGTGTTCGTGCGAGGTTCCGAACTCCGATTCCAAATCCGAGACTTTCTTTTGCCCGTCAAACCCCGAGATAATCCTGTAAAACCGAGGCACACTTCACATAGTAATCCAAATCAAATCCAATTATCATTCCTTTCTAACCAAATATACAAAGACAAAACATAAATATACTAAAATCACCCATAATATCCTCCAATTCCACTAAAATTCCTAAAACAAAGCATAATAAAAAAAAAAAAACTTGAAGTAAAAAAAGGGCATCATCATAAAGGTTTCTCAAATTGGATGATCATTCATTTCATTATCATCTACATCCTATCCTCATTTGCATTCTCATCATGGATGGTCCATATCTCAAAAGATCCATCATCATTTGCGTGTTCAAAGACAAAACTTTGTCTGTTTCTATTTCGTCTTCTCTGACTTGGTGAAATTATGGTTGGGGTTGGTTGGGGTGAAATCTGTGCTGCTTCTGCTTCTCTTGCTCTCCTGAGAGTCTCATCAGCGACGTCGTTAGTTCCTGAACGACTTCTCTCAAAACTTTGTCTGATGTTTGAGGATAAGACTCTTTCCCCATCCAAATCAATGGCATTGAAATAATCACCACTCGTTTCAACATCTTCATTTCCCGCAAACAACTCGGTTTCGTTTTGTTCTAGGGGATCAATATCCGTACCGTCAGTTCTATCAATTCTTTGTCGGCTTCTTCTTGATCTCTCATATGCATTCTCACCATCAATCTCTTCGTCCTCGGTTTCACCAACACCTTCATTAACAGCACCCCCACCAACACGAGGTATCCTCAGCATCCTCTGTCTTAATCTTCTAATCTGTGTGTTTGATCTTCTTCTGAAATCATATCGTATTCTTTGTGAAGTGTATTCATCATCATTGGTATCAATAGTGGTATTAGTAGGAACATAATTAGTGAAGTCAAAGCTGATATCATGGTTATCTCCAAGACTGCGACGTATATCTGCTGCTCTTCTCTCAAGATTCATGATATTTTCTCTGAAAGACTGTTCACTGTGCTCATCGGTTGGTGGTGGTGGTGGATTGTTGATATTATGAGTGTTATCTGTATTTGTACGATCACCATCACCTCCACCAACGCCAGTTCCGCTAATGATCGGAATCTCACTTCGCAACCACCGTCTCGCATTTGTTCTTCTCAGCCGTACTGCGGGCTGCTCGTTGGTATTGGCCTGCTGCTCTGGCCGTTGGAAGTTTAACGCACTGTCATGAACATCACCTTCACTAATTCTCACACGCTTCCTGCTTCTTTGGCCACTCCTCGTTATAGGTCTGACTCCATCCGCAATCTCCGAGATGAGAATTCCCATGATCCATCAATTGGCAAGTCAGTGACTTTCACTCTTAGTAAAGTCTTTTTTAATCCAACCATCAAGATAAAAAAATAATACTTCATTGTTACAAAATCGCCTTGATGCCCTTACTGAAATCGGGACACCCAGACACCAGAATATCCCACTATAAAGGTGAAAAAAACTTTCACTTTGTACATACCTGTCTTCCTCGCTTCTTTTTTTTTTCCTTTCTTTGATACGAAAGCGTTCTATTCACTGCATCATCAGTGGAATATTTTGATGAATGGAGGGGAAAAGAATGCGAGAGCAACATTCGACAGCGACCTCACACTGAACAGACGTTGGTATTTATTAATAAATACTGCTACGTCTTCTTTGGTAACTGCGCTTGCGAGATATACTTTCCAGTCTCATATTAATGAGTCTACAAAAGTACATGATAATTGATGATAATTGATGATAATATTAATGATTAGTAGTGGTTGTCTTTATAGTAATACCTGCATCGTGAAGGTTGTAACGAACGGTAATGCGATAGCCAACACTGGGTATTGCATAATGTATGTCAATGCCAAATAATCCATCTGATGGTAATTAGCATCATCAATAGGACTGTAGAAGGCAGTGATATAAATGATACTTGTAGCGTTAGGCAAACACCACATGATTGTGCAAATGAACTTCAACATATCATCACCATCAAAAAATCCAGCCTTTGATAAACCTAAAACAATACAGACTCCAATGATTGGAGATATGATTAATTTGTAGAATGAAATCAAAAATGGAGTTATCCAAAACCCCTTTGGCATCTCACCGATTGAAAGTCTTGATAATGTGGATCCTAAGATTAATAAACCTAATGGAACACAAGCATTCCCCATGTATCCTGTGAAATCCATAATGAATGATAATGGAGCTTGTTCATCTGGTGCATTGGGGATATGAACGAACGATTGGTCTGTATGAACAAAGATAGCTTTAACCCAAGGAATCATTGCAATTGTAATTGCAACTATTAATGCTACTGAGACTGGTTTTGTCATGTTATCCCATAGAAATAATAATAATTTCATAGTTTTGGTTTTGGTTTGGATTTCTTCATCAGTAATGACTTTCAAATCTGTGAAATCACCAGCTCTGACGTGTGAGTTTTGTCTTTTGATTGCATCTGCTTCTGAGTATTCATTAATTAAATCATTGATGGTCTGTGACTGTTGTCTTCTGATGCTGATATTTGAAGTATGTGAAAATCTTCTTGATAAGTTTGAAAATGAATTTGTTAATGGAACGACACCAATATCGTTGTGATTGGAATCATGGCTTCTTTGGAGACTTAAAACATCACAACTTGAGCTTGTTGTTTTTTTATGCACATCAAGACTCTTCTCTCTTTCACCCTTTTCCAATTCAGTTTCATCAGCTTTCATCTGTCTATTGTAATCCCATCCAATCAATTTGTTCAATCCCAAATTAAATTGGAAAAACACTTGAAACATTGTGAAAACACAAACATAACTAATACCTTTCTCACCTTCTTCATCAGTGAAGACAACACCACCGACTGCAAATGTTTGTAGATAGGCAATGGGCAAATCTGATAAATTCCCTAGAATACCCACCGCAATGGCACTCCCTTTCCAATATGGTGGCTTATTTGCAAGATATGATAAATAGCCCCCGGTTCCTCCAAATATCATGAGAAGTGAAGATATCAAAGCAATGATACCTATCTGTTTGATATCACTACTCTCCAGATTCGTCACCATCTTATTGAAGAGCAAGCAGGGCAACGCTAATGTGATGATAATATCACTGAGGTTTCTGGCAGTGTCAACTGTAAGGATGTTTCTTCTCCCCAGGTAAAACCCACATCCTATGATCAAGTAGATTTTGAAGATGGGCTTGACGGAGGCGTATATGATGCTTCCTAGTGGCATATCTAAGTTGGGCATGGTGAAGCTTTCATATGAGCAGCAGTGCGTGGTCTATAGGAAAGCAAAGCAAAGCAAGAACAAAGAACGAGTGTGGAGACAGTGAATCTATCAAGAGATGACACATAAGGGCTTCGGGTTATTACTATTCCAACTCTGATTAACACCGCAGCTGCTTAGTCAGGATCCTCACGTGAGAAGATTTAAGTACGATACGATATGGTGTCGTATAATAAATAAACAAAACATTACAGCACCTGCCATTCTCCACCACCGCCAAACAATGTCGTTCATCAAGGACCTGCTGTTCCCCGTCAAAACCACCAGCGACCCGACCGACGAGTCCGCTGCCGCCGCCTCCACCGACCCCGTTGTCCAGGGCAAGTTCACGCCACGCACGCTCTCCCGCTACAACGGCCACGACGACCCTCGCATCTTCATCGCCGTCAAGCGCACCGTCTACGACGTCTCTGCGGGCAGGCAGTTCTACGGTCCCAGCGGGCCGTACTCCAACTTCGCAGGCCACGACGCCAGCAGAGGCCTGGCGCTCAATTCGTTTGATTTCGACATGATCAAGACGTTCGACCAGGGCATCGACCCTTTGGAAGACCTGCAAAAGGACGAGCTCGAGGCCCTCGATGGCTGGGAGGAGCATTTCAAGAAGAAGTACCCCGTTGTCGGTGAGCTCATTGAGGACAATTGAGATTGGAAGCCACTACTATTTATAACTCTGCTATTTATGACGTTTTTGATGATCTGATATGAAGTAAATTGTAGATTTCGAGATTTTTCACTTCTTTCCACAAGACAACACAACAACGCAAACCCTCCGCCAGAAAGAAAATGCCTGCCATCGCCCTCGACGACGTCACCGTCAACAACATCGGCACACTCAAGACCATCAACGAGGCCACGCTGCCTGCTCTCTACGCAGACGACTTCTACAAGGACGCACACACCACTGGATTCGCACAATTGGCCTTCTATGGTGAGGTCCCAGTCGGTGGGATCAGAGCCAAATTAGTGGTTCCTCAACACCATTCGACCCCTACCTCTGTCTACATTCAGTCATTGGGTGTCTTGGAAGCTTACAGGGGACAGGGAATAGGGAAGAAGTTGGTGGATTACGTTATTGAAAAGGCCAAAGAATCATTTATACATGAAGTGTCGTTGCATGTCTGGAAAAAGGAAGACAAAGTCGTTGAATGGTACAAGAAGCAAGGATTTGAAGTTGTGAAGGACGTCGAAGGTTACTATAAAGACCATGGTTTGGACCCTCCAGATGCTGTTTTCTTGGTGAAGAAGTTCTAGTTCGTTTTCTTTCTTAGATGTTTTATTAATATACAGGTGTATTTTATATCTCCTCCCTACTCTTCAGACTCATCTTCAGTATCTGTATTGATATCTGTAAAATCATCCTCTTCCTCAACATCACTATCGTCTTCATCATCACTATCATCGTCGATTTTTTTCACCTTTTCACCTTTCATTGAAGCCAATGCACCAGCAAATGAATCTTCATCTGGATCAGGAATATCATAAGCATCTTCATCAACTTCTTCTAATTTAGGTGGTTGTTGAACATTCATAACAATAGTAGTGTCTAAATCATTAGTGAAATAATCCAATGATTTAACAACAACACGGAATTGATACTCACCAACTTCAGCAGGTGTTGGTTGAGTCACTGGGATCTTAAAAGTACCAACAATGACTTTCTCACCAGATTTGAATTCCTCCTCTGACAATTCTAAGTTAGATAGATCCAAGTTCTGGAAAACTGATGGCACTTCTGCAATCTTGCCGTCTTTTTGTAAAATAACGAATGCGATGTAACTTGAACGTTTCAAAATTGGTGAATATGAAGAATGACTGATTGGTAATAATGGTTGATCAGTAACAATCTTGTATGGATTTCTTAATGTCTCCATCGTGTCTATTTCTTTCAATTTATCTTCAGAGATCTTGGAATCACCATGATGTTTTGGTGATTTCACCAAGAATTTAACAGAGATATAACAGTTTGAAGCTGGAGTAACAACAGATTCACCAGGAACTTTGAATTCAGCTTTCAAGAGTTGTAAGTTTGGAATTTTGGAGGCAATTGATAGCGTTTGTTTTAATTTATCATCCGATTCAATACCTAATGTTTTCTTGATATCTGACTCTGATAAGGTGAATAATTTACCAAGTTTGGAAATTCTAGCCTTTTTGACAGATTCTGGGTCAACATTTGGTAATTGTAAGAGATCATTCCGGTTGGATTCTTTTAAGGCTTGGATGAAATGTTTATGAGTTTGAACAGCAGCTAACGTAACATCAGTATTTCTAAAAGTGGCAGAGATATCAATCAAACCTAACAAGATATTGGAAACTCTAGAAATCAATGATAATTCTTTCAATGTTAATTCTTTTCTTTCCAAGTATTTATCAAAAACATTTAAGATTTCTTCTTCTGTACCAAATTCTTTCAATTCATGCGTTTCACTTAACCAGTTCAAAATGGTTTTAATTTTGACAATCTTGGAAGGATTATAATTCAATAATTTCTCAGTAAACAAAGCAGCAGTATCATTATGAATACCCTTCTTGGTGTAAGTTTTAGTATTATTCCACCAGTTGGAGACAATCGAAGGTAACACGACACCAATAAGTAGAATATACAAAGCCAACAATACTGGAGATGACCATTGACCCTCAATCAAGAACTTAGGTAATGCAATACCATGTGTAGTCTCCTGAGGACCATCTGGATGACCATACTTTTCGTAATTCTCCTTGATAACATCATCAGTCAATGCCTTGTATGCTTTAGAAATCAACACGAATTTATCTTCCATATCTTGTTTTTCTTCATCACTAGCATCACTTTTAATCTTATCAGGATGGAACTTGACTGATAACTTTCTGAAATGTGATTTGATTTCTTTTTCAGTGGATCCAAAATCTATACCTAAAATTTCATAAGGATCAAAGCTATTACTAACTGCTTCAACTTCATGTGTTCTGACATGATAGATCAATGCACCAATTGACAACCAACCAAGCAACAACAGTACGAATTTTCTGGTCAAGAGTCTACCTCTCTTTGCCTTCTGACGGTAATGTTTCACGCTTTCGGGAGCACTGACTGAATTGACAGGGATAGCACCTTTGATAGAACCGTCTTCATTGTCGCCTTTGCTGAACAAACTGTATAATGACGCTAGAGACACGGGGACAACGGCCACGGAGAGCACAGCGAGCGCAAACACGGGCCACGTCTCACTCTTCTCGTCGTACGCGTAACGGGAGTTCATGGCAGCGAATGAGTCTGTGAGATGCAGGAAACCTGGTACTCGAAACCTGGTGTTTTGTAAGTTAATAATACGTGTTGAATTTTCCAAAAATCAACACCAATTCCGCGAATTTTTCATCAAAGTCGAAAAAAAAAAATATCAAAATACACAAGTGAAAGTGAGACTTTTAACATTTAAACATCACCGGATTAAGCTCGGGATTAGCCGCAGGAAGGACAATTGCTATGGCTTTCAGACGCAGAGAGAACACCCAGCAGCCTCAGGAGCGTGTCGCTGTCGAGATTGCGAACTGGCAGGGTGGGTCCCACGAAGACCTGATTTCTTTTCTATCAAGAAGGACTCGTATTGTGGTGAGTGATTCCCAAATTGAAGGTGACAAAGTCGTGGGATACGTGAGATCCAATGCAGAGGCAGACTCGCTTATAAAGTGGTCTGGTGTCAGATTTGCCGGTGGCTCGTTACGGATTGTCAAGAGAACAAGTTCACAGACTTCGAGTACTATTGACTTGTTGAAGAAGTTTCTTTACAGAAGATATAACCAAGATGCTAAGTTGTTGGATTTGACGAATATCGCTAGTGATGTGGAGTTGCAACAAAATGGTATCTTCCACTCGATTTCTACACAGAGTAAGATGTTTCCTGCATTGATGAAATTGGCATCTCAGGAGAACTTCATTGTTGAAAGTGTTTCATTATCAGATAATAATCTTGTGGATCTTTTAGGTGTTACCGCATTAGCTCAAACTTATCCAAATTTGATCAATTTAGCCATTTCAAACAACAAAATTTCAAAGTTATCATCGCTGGATATTTGGAAGAATAAGTTCAAGAAATTAAGAGAATTGATATTAGCTGGAAATCCAATCTGTAATGATCCAAATTATAAAAATGACGTCTTGAAAAACTTCCCAAAAGTTATACTATTAGATGGTGTTACAATCAGAGATGAATTGAAATTAAATCAAATCTACAAACTACCTGTTGATAAAAAACAATTCTTTTTCGAAGATTCACAAATCCAAGAAATATCCACGCAATTCTTAGCAAACTTTCTACAATTTTGGGATAATGATAGATTTCAATTAATGCAATTATATCAACCAGAATCTCAATTCTCGTTATCAATGGATTCATCGGTTCCTAATGATGCACCAGCATCAAATGTTGCATTCGGTTATTATATCCCAATTTCAAGAAATTTATCAAGAGTTTCAAGTGAGAAATCAAGAGAACAAAGACTAGGTTTAGGTCCTGAACAAATCTATAAATTATTTCAACAAATCCCAAAGACTAAACATAGATTAACTGAATCACCAGCATTATATTCAGTTGAAGCATGGAGATTCCCACAAGTCAATGGCTTCATAATATCATTACATGGTTCATTTGATGAAATTGCCAAACCAGAAGTCGATCCAACAACAGCACAAAGACAATCAGGTCTAAACAGAAGACTTCCATCTGGTTCCAATTCATCATCCAACAAACAATTAACTTCAAAATCATTCGATAGAACGTTTGTCATTGTTCCTACCCCAAACAGTCTAGTCATTGCATCAGACCTAATAATTGTTCGTCCATTGTCTAATCCAAAGTCATGGAATGAGGACACTCATACATCGCAACCACAATTAACGCAAACTCCACAATCATCAGTATCTCCTGGCCCAAGCACTCCAACTGGCCAGGGAATACCACAACCAGGATCCGCATCATTAACCCCAACCATAGTCCCACCTGGATCTGCAGGATCTGGTGCAACACAGGCAGATATTGCAACAATGGCACAATCATTACAATTACCACCAAATATTCAACCACAACAACGTGAAATCATAGCAAGATTATTGATTGAAACTAAATTGAATTTGCAATTTACTTTAATGTTGGTAGAACAGAGTGGTTGGGATTATGGAGTTGCATTGAATAGTTTTACTGAGAGTCAGGCAAGGGGTCAGATACCTAGAGAAGCATTTCAATGAAAAGTGTATAGATTTAAATAAGTATGGTTCTGTTATGCTGTAATGGCATTGTTTTATTATTTGTTTTAAATTACGTGTAGATCTTTATTTATACAAGAACCTCTATTAATATTATAAACGAATGACAAAATTATTATAAACACACTTGGATATCACTAAATCATATCTCCTAATATACACCGCTCACAATAGATCCTCAAACTCTATTAGTATTCCCTTCTCTATAGTCAGATTCCGCAGAACTATTACTTAATTCTGGCTTATCAACTTCATCCAAGATCTCCTGTTCAACTTCATTTTGTAATTGTTCCAATCTTGTATTTTCTTCTTGTGCCTTTTTGAATTGAGCAGCATAACCATAAGTAGACTGTTGTCTTAACTTAGGACCCCATTTTTCAAAAGCCCAAGGAACAGGAACCATAGCTAATGCAATGAATGCAAATAATGTAGTTGCCCAATCAATATGTAAGTTCCTATACATTTGAACAACAAACAATGGGAAAACAGATGCTAATAAGTATCTAAACAAATTATTTGCGGCCAGTGCAGAAGCTAATGATAATGGAGGATAAGACATTGAGAAGTAAATCATAGTTGTAAAGAAGATTAAAATCAAGCCAAATCCAAATGGAACACCTGCCAAAACTGCAGAAATCCAATGAACTGATCTTTTTGATGTCCAACCTAACCAGAATAATGAAATTGGTAAAGTGACGGAACCAATCTTACACAGGATCAATCTTGATTCTGGTTGTGGAATGATTAATTTACCTTCTTCATCACGTTTACCTCTTGTTCCATCTGGGTTCTTTGGGAAGAAAATAAATCTATCAATGATGACATATAAGACAGTACCCAAGATAAATCCAACCATGACACCAATAAAAGTCAAGCCAGAAACACCAAGTTCCATACGATAAACACCTCTGAAGATAATTGGATAAGCTTCGAAGAAACCGAATAACACGGCAAAGACGAATGCAATATAGATGGAGAAAACGGTGACGATTGGTTCAACAACCAACATTTTCAATGGTGTCATTAAAGTGATTGTCAAAATGAACATGAGCGTTTCACCAGCTGATGCCGTTGGTTTAGCCAACTTGATACCTCTTTTCTTAGCTCTTTTCTTTAATAAGATTGGTTTATAAGTTTCTGGAGTGATCAAAACAGGAATTAAAATAGCACCAGCAAACATCAAATTAACCCACATTGTCCATTTCCAACCTTTATTCTCAGCAACAAATCCACCAATGATTGGACCTAATACAGGACCCATGAATGGGGCAAGACAGAAACCAGCCATTGCAAGACCCATATGTTCGAAATCCCAAATATCTGCAATAGTACCACCAGCAACAGCCATTGCTGGAGATGCAAAGAATCCAGCAAAGAATCTTAAAACTAGAATGGACTCAGTGTTTTTGGATAAACCAACACCCATGACGAATAGCATGGAGGTTGGTAATGAGATAATGTAGACAATTCTTCTACCAAACATTTCGGACATTGGAGCAGCTAAAACTGGACCAAATGCCAACCCAACTAAGTAGAAAGTCAAACCAGAGATGGCTAAAGTTTCAGATATCTTGAACTCTTCGACAATGAATGGAACACCACAAACGAATAATGAAGAACCCAAAGAAACAACAAGACAGATACTTGCTGTGATCATAGTATAGGCCCATTTTCTAGCATCGGACCAGTTCTTTGGATTTTCTTTGTCATCAGGACCATCCCATTCCAAAGTAGCGGGATCAATACCTTCATCTTCCTCTTCAAGGATGGACTTTTCAGCATCTCCTTTTAGAGATCTTCTAGTTAAGGATTTTCTTGAGATGGTTCTTGTCAATGCTAAATTATATGCTTCAGATTCAGGAATTCCGTAGTTTGGTTCAGGACCATGTGGCAAACCATATGGAGATTCATTATCTTCAAAGGATTTATGTGATCTGGCTAATGATTCAATGGATTTTGTTCTTCCTAGAGGAACTGGATCAGTTGCAACGTCTTGAAGGTCGTTCGATGGTCTGAAAAGAACTTCTGGATCTTGTTCGTTCTCGCTGTTCACATCTGAGAATGGATCAACTGATTTGGTCTGTTGTGATTGTGATTGGTCTTGTTGCTCTTCATGGATTGGCTTTGTTGGTGTAGTATCTTGTGCTTGTGCTGGTGTGTCTTTCTGTAAAGTTGCAATTGAATGGGCATCGTCTTCGCCGACCGTTCTCTCACCAACAGCCTGATTCTGTGTAACATTTCCAGCTTCCTCTTCAGTCTCGCTTTCCATATAAGAACGGGCACTCTCGTAGTCAGTTGTGCTTGCGTGTGAGTCGTTCGATGAGATCTGTGAATCTCTTCTGGCATCGCCTGAGTTCTGCTGTTGCGCAGCGTTTCTTAAAGCAGCTTCCTCTTCCTTGGTGGCACCGATTCTTACCATTTTTCAGTATCAATTAGTGAAAACAATGAAACCTAAATCAGCAGTTTGCAAAACAAATAAATCTGTCTGGGAGAATTTTCTTATTTAAATAGAGTCAGGATTCAGAAACTTGTTTCCTTATGCACAATCATGCACGATAGCGGCCTTAATCTAACAACTATATGCACAATAATGCAGTAGGTTTGTTATTGAGTTGCTGTGGTTTTTCCGCTTCCTCATAGTTAAGGCTCGTGTTTGTGCCGAGGAGCTAGCGCCAGCTAATTACATAAGCGGATCTTTTCTTCTTTCTGCCGCCGGCTGTTTTGTTACGTCGGTGTTAGTCGGTGTTAGCACAGGCCGAGGGCCGTTGGGAGATGACAAAAAGGCCCACACAAAATGCGGGCAGTGGGATAACACAGCTGCTATTGTGTCCATGATCGCTGTCTTCCCATGAGTGAGATGTCTCAGGTCCAGAGAATGTGGCAGAACTTTACCTGCCCTGGCACAGATAGCGTGATGGCCACGGCCCGCCGTATCCGGCCAGTGTTTCATTTTGGGTATTAAACATGAACTTACACAGGCAGGGATCACCATGGTCAACCAAGGGGCAGTACCCCGGCAGTACCCCAGAGTACACGACAAGCAGGAGGGTATCCACTATTCCACTCTGCTTTCTGATCTATACAAAATAAATCATGAATTTCCAAACTACAAACATTCAATGCAGATTGGTTATTTTATTGGTTCATCTCATCTTTATACTCTTACCTTTCTTTCTCTCAGAAATTTGTTTATTTTTTGGCCATTTTTCTGCCAAATCAACTTCATCTGCTGGGTAAAAGAATTCTAACACTTGCAAAACGTATAAATCAACAATAAAACACAAAATGAATAGAATTGAAGACAATCCACCCATTGAGTATAGTTTTTTGATCTTCTCAGCTTGTGTCAATTTATCACTTAGTTTAATAGATTTATAAACATTGTCTGTCCTTATTGCCACATTCGACCAGTCATACATTTCATGGACTTGATCATGGAACTTGAAAGTATCTATCTCCTCATTAGATATCAGTTTGATAGCCTTGTTAACACTCTTAACTAATGAATTAACTGAAGGTTGTGCAAATATCGTCATATTCTCAGGAAGGACTTCCGGAATCCCACCAACTCTTGTCGTCACGACTAATAACCCACAACTTGCAGCTTCGACAAGCACAGTACCAAAGGCTTCAGTTAATGAAGGATGAAGGTAAATGTCACCTTTGACCATTACATCTCGAACTTGTTCATGTTTAACACCACCTATCAGTTCAACACGATCCTGAAGACGATGTGTTTCTATGGATTGTTGGATCTCGATAAATTTAGGACCATCACCAGCAATAATGAATTTCACAGATGAATTCATTTCACAAACTCTAGGAACTAACCTCACTAATAAATCAGCACCTTTGTTAGGGAATAGTCTGGATATTACCACAATAGTAATCTCCTTTTTATATTTCCTCTTCTGTCTTTCATAATCTGGTGAGAAATCCTGTGATACGACAGCATTGGGTATAACACTAACCAGCAATGGATCAATATCACCTCGGAGAACTATATTTTCTTTACAAGTGTGACTGACACAGATGATCCTGTCTGTAGAAACAGCTGAGTTCTTCAAGATCAAATTCCCCCATGTACTCCACGTATCAGCAAACCCATACAACGAATGATCCGTCAACACTGTCTTCAACCCCATTGTAGTCCCATGCAAGATGGCCTCATGAGCCAACGAGGACAATGACGCATGGCCATGAACTAACTCAATCTGCTCCCTGATGAACACCTGCCTTAGCATTGGAAACGACGAAAACACAGTAGGCATGGTTGTCTGTCTGTAGAACGCGTAGACTGGTAAATAGTAGATCTTGAGCCCGTTTGTGAGATATCTGACACCTCTTCTGTTCTTGTAGGAATGCGTGATGATGACGACCGAATGTCCCAAATTGAGCAGTTCCTGTGCAAGATGGTACATGTGGAACTCGACCCCACCAGGTTGCGGGTAGAAGAAGTCACAAACAAGTGCGACGTTCATTGTGGAAATGTTCAAAATGGTGATTTTGATGGGTTTACTTAAATAGAAGGGCCAAGTTTAATATGCCATTTTCTCGAAATAAAAAGACAACAACAACACAAATTTCCGTTCCAAGCCAAACACAACCAGCAGGACACCTCGCTAACAAATCCACAAAATGACACAAGTGCCGCCAGATGATCCGCCAGAGTACGCAGACGACCACCGCCTGGACTCGCTGGACCTCGAGAACTACGACGAGGAGTTTCTTTTAGACCAATATGATCCTGTGGCGATGCGTCTGCCTAATGAGAACCCTTCCCGGCTCGCTAAGCTCACACGATGGAAACAGCTGTTGGTGGATCCATCTGTGGAACTATACAGATATTTGGAACTCAAGACTGATCTGATGCTCTCGAAGTTGGGGAATCCGTTGATAGTGAAGAGATTGTTGTATATTTCAGTGATTAGTTTGGTGTTTTATGCATTGTCGTTCACTGGTGTGTTCTTATCTGATGGATCCGGATACATGGGATTCTCCGACCACGAGGAGTTGATGGCATCAGTGAGTGTGGATTATAAGCTTTTAGAGGAGAGTTTGGAGTATTTGACAAGTGTTGATCATTTGGCTGGAACGAGTGGTGATTTGGCTGTTGCGCAATATGTTCATGCTGCTATTAGGCAAAATGGGGATGATGTCTTACAGACGGTACAAATGCAGGAAATGAAGTCATTGATGAACTTTCCGGAGAAGAGTACTGTTGAGTATGTTGGTGAGGATGACAAAAAAGTGGTACTGGATGCCAGTGAACAGTTTAATCCATTGTCATTTAATGGTGATGCTGAAGGCGATTTGGTTTATTTGAATCATGGATACCTAAGTGATTATAAAAAACTTGAAGCTGATAAAGTTGAAACCAAAGACAAGATTGGTATTATCACTATAGATGAGACGATACCTATTTCACAGACTGCATTACTAGCACAACAACTTGGATTGATAGGTTTGCTCTTCGTTGATAAAGATGAAGGTGATTATAGTTCCTCATATCAAAGAATTTCAATGGCCATTCCTGAATTTTACACTGGTGACCCACTAACTCCAGGTTGGTCATCATCCACAATCCCAACAAGACTCAAACAGGATGAATCAGCACTCCTTCATATCCCAACCCTTTCATTATCAAGAGATCAAGCTACCCCATTAATGAATAACATTAAAGATAAGAAAAACATAAAAGTGAAATTATCCAATAAGGTCGCATATGAAGCAGATCATTCGATTTGGAATATCCTTGCTAAGATTGAAGGTAAAGAACAAGCAGATAAGGCCTTAATTATTGGTGTTCAACGTGACTCTATTTGTCCAAATGGTATCAATCCAAACTCAGGAACCAGTATATTGATTCAGTTGATCAAGGTTTTGAATGATTTTAAATTAGTTCATGATTGGAAACCATTGAGGTCTATTTATTTTATTTCATTCGATGCTACAGAATATAACTTTGCAGGTGTTACTGAATTGATTGAAGCTAAGACTCACGAAGTTAAGAAAGAAGCTATTGCATATATTGATTTATCTGGTAAATTGATGTCTGATGGTAATGATTTGGAGATAGTTACAAATGGATTATTGACTGACTTGTTGGATGTTCATATTAAAGATGGGTTAAATCACAGCGTTTCTATTAATGATAGATTTCAATCATATCATAATTTTATCCCATTCATGAACCTTGGCATACCTGTGATTAAGCCACAGTTTAAAAAGAAAGAAGACTCAAGTGATTATAAATGTCAATCCCAATTCAAGGATCTGGGAAAGATTGATCCATCATATAAGAAACATACCACATTGATTCATTTGTTGACTCGTTTAGTGTTAGCAATTACAGATGACCCATTAATCCCGTTCGATATGACCAAATATGTTGATTCTTTAGACAATCATTTGAAATCTATCCAATCCATCATCTCATCTCGTTTTCCAGATATGCAAATCAATTACAATGCACTTATTGGCCCATTATTGAAATTGAAACAAATTGGTAAAGAGTTCGAAATGTGGGAAAATGCATGGAAACAACTGGTTTCTGATGATTCAGGAATCGAACCATCCCTGCTGTCTGTGCATAGATGGAGCTGGAATACCAGACTAAATGCAGTTGAGAAATCAATGATTGATATCAATGGAGAAGGTGTTTCAAAACCAAGAAGATGGTATAGAAACTTGATCAGTGGGCCAGCTTTGAATAGACCAGAAGGTGGTAATGATGTTGATTGGTTTAGCTTCCCTTCAATCAGAGATGTCTTGGATTCACCTGGTGTTAATAAGGAACAAATCCAAGCAGAGTTTCAAAGAGTTGGTGATTTGATCACTAAGGGTTGCGAGTACATAGTTAGTTAAAGATATTTATTTATGAAACAGTATTAGATATGGAGAGCAATGTAAATAAAGGGATATAAGCCCTCTGACCACGTATTGGTCACTTATAACTCAGGAACCAAGCACAGCTCGCCATTTAACTGATAGATCTTCGGCAAGGTTTCATATGGTCCGCGCATGACCTCCAAACAACGAACACTAAATCACTTACAAGAACATCAAAGCCAGGCTTTCTTCTTCATTTTCATGCTACTAATATCCTCTATATTCTCTTAAGAGTCTAGCATGAGGAAATTGAGTTAAAGTGTATAGTGCGCTGCATGGCAAAGTACTATTAATATTTTCCAATAGCATTTTGAAAATAAATATCAAACCGACGGAATACCGGCGGCACAAGGATTATAAAACGAAAGAAAAATAGGAGAAAATGTGCGAAAAAGGCCGAATTAGGCAATTGCGGAATCCGGGCACGGCCGAAAGTCAGATATTTCCGAGAGCCGAGAACCGAGGGAAAAACCGCATGTGACATGTGACATATCCGGTCACATGGCTAATTGTCTTGTCTATCTTTGTGGTTTTGACACAAAAAAAAACTTGAGAGAACACCAAAACAAGCTGAATATAACTTCGTTTTCAGAAATCAACAGCTATGGAGAACCAGCAGTATCAACAGTTCAAACTCATTGTTGAGGAAACTTTATCAGCTGATGGCTTGTTTATCAACCAAGACAAGATCAAACTCCACCAAATCCTTCAAGAAGATGATCTTTTCGAGTTGTGCTCGTTTGTGACTTATAACTATGACCTTTCACGACATTCATCCCCCATGGATCCAAACCATCCTTCACCAGACCAAATAATCCAGTTTGCCTCCAGATGTCACCGACTTCTTTTTACCTTGGACATAACAGCATCCAGATCAAAAGATGTCTTTCCAAATAAGTTGTATCGCAAAGGAAAAGATACACCAAAGAAGTTCCAGTCCCACTCTTCAAATTCATCACTTCAGATCTCATCCTTAACAAAATCAGCTGTAATTGAAAACTACAAGGAGGTTTTACCATTGATGCTATCGTCTGAAAAGAATATATGGGTTGAAAGACTTGATAAATACTTCATCTTGGCAGTGCAAGATGAATTAAGTAAATCATCTGACAACAGACCCGCCAATGATTCAACAAAATTAGAAAGAGCATCTAAGATCATCAGAAATACATTGATTTCCAGCCTACAGACTCTTTTGAAAGTGTCGAACCAGACAGTCAAATTCATTAAAGGTGAAACCAATACTGAAGATATCAATTTTGATGAAGCAACAACTACTGCCATCATCTCTAATATGTTCCAGATTGTGATTGAACAAATGAATAGCGTTGGACTATTAAACAAAATGGAAGCTGTTGATGGAAGAGTAGTCAATGTTATAGAATATTCTGGTAAGAGTTTTCCCTTTTCAAAGGGTCAGAAACCTGAAGAAACGTTGAACCCATTATACGTTCCGGATATAGCAATTGGGTTAAAACTTGAGTTTACTGCTGCTGCTGCTGGGAATAATCAAAACAAGCTCCTACGCTTAGGTACACTTCCAATTGAAGTAAAGAAATCCATCGGTAAAGCACCAGAATATGTGTTGCAAGAAATTGAAGAGTCGGCTACGCTGGTCGGCAATGATGTATTGTCTGGTCTTACTAATAGTACCAATATATTGGAACAACCCGTTGGATCAATTGTCAATAGTGAAATCAAGACTCTTTTTGCCAACTACGTTATGAGAAGTCAAGCTAAATTAGAAGACATCACAAGTTTATTTAGGCAGTCTACTGTCTATCAAATGTCAGCATCGACTAGAAACAGTCTTGTGACTGACGGAGGTAACAATTTGCTTTTAAAACTTCCTGAAGACTCGTCAATTCTTCAAAAGTTCTGTCAAAGAAATCAAGAGGTAGAAGAGCTGGCTGGTACAACTGAAGCTGAATTTGAATCTTTTGTTAAAGGGTTTATTAAGAAACTCACCCAAAACCAGGACTTCAAAACCTCGGTAGTTGAACTAAAAGAAGAAATTAATTATGCTGCAAGAAAGAGTCTGATTGGAGTTTCTGAAAATGAGATAGATAGAATGAGTTCCTCCTCCACATTGAACATTAATTATAAGGACCTTGACTTAAGATTGAAAAACATTAAACATGAAAAGGCCAAGAAGCTTTTAAACAATGGTGTTGATGGTAGTAGTATCAGGGAAATAGATGATATCATCAATGAGGCATTAGCTTTGAAGTCTTTATATTGCAATGAATTAACAAAGCCATTCATGAAATCAAAGTCGTTATTTGAGGTGAAAGAACATCTTCTATTAATTATGTTCTCAGAGATTGACTTGTCAAAAAGTCAAACTGTGTTCAATACTGCTGGATTGGTTCAGAAATTATCTGAGTTTTTTAGATGGGTCCATGATGGTCTATGTTTGATTCCATTTTACATCACCTACGAATGTTATGATACCGTTGATGAAGATAACTATCATACTGATCCTAAAAAGTTGACATTTCAGACGTTTTTAGCTCATATGATTTTAGAAAGCTGTTTTGATTCGAACCAAATGATAAGAACCAAGGTTGAGAAAGATATCAAAATTCAATTAAAGCCACTTCTCACCAAGAAGATCGATTTAATGGATGTGAATAGAAGTCATCCCAACAATCTAGAAACAATTGATGAAGAGTCAGGTAGCTCTGACAGTGGTCCCCAGAAGATAAATATTCCTCCTTCTAGTCATAGTCATTATGCTGCTTCAAGAATCAGCAAACCAACAACTAAAGGGTCCAAAACTCACTCAGATAAATCAGATAAGGGATCAAGTACAAAGCAAGGCACGACGAGAAACATTGAGAATAGACCAATAACCTTGGATAAGAGACTGATTTTTGACAAAAACTACCCTTTATTTGGGTTTTATGAAGAATATGAACATTTCAGAAATCTTGCAATGAAGTTCCATAGTAATTCTTCAACTGAAGTATTTTTAGTTTCTAACGAGGTCACTGATAACTTTTTTGATACGTTTCCATCACTTGAAAAGATTTTAGCACATGGAGAACAGATGATTCTTAAGGTTTATTCTGAAACAAATATCCAGCAAACTTTGGAGACTCCACATTATGCGTATTTGTCAGATGAGCAGAAGAAAGACGTAATCCAACGTGAACAGAATAGGGGAATAACTGAAGCAAGAATAATCTGGAAGATTAATGAGTTCAATGTGCACAACCAAAGTGAAAAGATCAT